>JAGFBZ010000266.1:0-137542 GCA_018398805.1 Hirundichthys speculiger | reverse complement strand
CAAGGACATTGAAAATGGGTCGTGGACGGGTCTTCCAGCATGACAGCAACCCAAAACATACAGCCAAGGAAACAAAGGAGTGGCTCCATATACAGAAGGCCGTAGCCGTACATAAAATCAAATAAAAGAAAAACAGATCAGTGGTGCTAATGACACTTTGATTTTACATTATAACTATTGAATTGTGTGTGTGGTTGTGTTGTGTGGTTTGTTTGGTGGGGATAGAACAATGGAACAGCTTTACTCCTGGGCTTTTTTGAAGAGGTTTCTCACCATTAACTGTAATGATTAAAAAAAAAGAAAAAAACTGTAATGATATAAAGAATACACAATGGACAGTAGGCATAAGACATGTGTAATCATGAATTCAGTTGACATTTAGTCCTTAGTGTAGACTGGAAAAGAGAAAACAAGAACGTAATGCTATTAGAACCTTACTAATAGATGGTCAAGAATGCACTGACCCAAATTTGATCTGTAAAGAAATCTTCAAATTCTACAGTAAATTGTACTGATCTTCTTATTCATCTCCAGATGCTGAGGCGTTCTTTGAGCATGTTAAAGAATGGACCTCCAAAATCAATGAGTGTTTCAAAGATGTTTGTGAGGCAAATATTAATATGGCAGAGGTGGAAAAAGCTCTGAATTGCTTAGCATTGGATAAATCTCCAGGATCAGATGGTCTAACAAGCAATTTTTATAGACATTTTTGGGAACATCTTAAATATCTCTTTTTTAATATGGTTGGAGAAATATTTGAATCCCACACTCTGCCAACCACAATGAAACAAGGAATAATCACTCATCCCTAACCTGGGAAAGAACAATAACGAATTGACACCTTAGACCTATAACTTTACTCAATAATGTTTATAAAATTTTAACTCATATATATGCAAACAGGTTGAAATCTGGCATCACTCAAAGCATTTCAGATATGCATCTGGGTTTATAAAAGGTCATTCAATTCATAACAATATATGACTTGTGCTTGACTTGCTGGAGTAAAAATCACTTAATTGAGGAAAATGGTTTTATTTTATTTTTAGATTTTTTTTTAAGCATTCGATACAATTGAACACACATTTATTTTCAGTAGGCTAGAAATATTTGGCTTTGGTGAAAACTTCATTAATGTGATAAAATTAATTTATAAAGATACAAATAGCACAGTCATACTACCACAGGGTACAAGATTCTTTGTAGGTAAAGGTATTAAGCAATGATGTCCTATATCTCCTTCACTCTTTATTATCGCAGCAGAAATGCTTTCAATTCTCATTAAAAATACTAATTTTGAAAAACTGAAGGTTCTAGACAGACAGCTAGCAATTAGCCAACTCGCTAATGATACAACAATTTTTCTGAAAAATAGTGACCAGAGGCTAACACCACACACACACACACACACACGCACACACACACACACTCATTCAACTCATTCTCATATTGTCCTCTTTAAATTCTCACCTTCCCTCTTCCTCTTTCCTTGTCCTTCTGTTGTCTTAACTACTGCTGCAAATGATAATGTGGTTTGTTGCAGCCGTCCACCAGAGACGGAAGGACGTAACGGGTTGTTCCGATGCATTTTTACTATCGCCACCGGGCTGTTCTGTTCTTAGTGGTGCTGGACACAGAAACCTCCTGAAATACGAACATCTGACAGTAAGACGAGTCGTTTTCCTGCTAAATGACATGAATGCAGTCAGAACTCACTCGTCCCCGATCTTTTTAACAACTGTAGTCAGCCAGTTCTGATCAACCTGAGACAGACTGGTTCCAGCAGACAACAGGACCACCAGCAGGATCCAGGGCAGGAGACGCATCTGCAGGTTCCAGGAGGAGAAAACATGTTTGACCTCACAGTCAGACAGCAACAAAGCAGTCATCTCCAGATACTAGAGGAATGAGTGCTCCTCACCTTCTCTGCTGCTTCTAGACTGATTCCAGACTGAATTCAGCTCTGAACCACCTGTTCAGATGGAGGACGGTTTCAGGTCTTCACAGGGCTGATGTGGAGGAGACCAGGAGTGGGCAAATCAGCTTTCAGCTGTTTTTCAACAGGTTTGATTCTGCCCCCTGTTTTTGTATTTTTGGACTTTTGGATTTTGTGTTTTTGTTATTAAACCCTTTTAGTTTTGAGAACTCCTGCTCTTGGGTCCTTCGTTCTGCCTCAGATCATGACACTGCTGTTACGCCTGAATTTCCCCTGTGAGGGATGAATAAAGTTCTATTCTATTCCACTGTGCTGGTGAACCACCCCTATAAACCTTCCAACTGTCCATTAACTTCTTCTTATCCAGGTTCAGGTTGCTGCTGAAGCAGCCTAAGCAGAGACTGGATTATTGTAATGCGTTGTTAGCATATTGTCTGAAAAGCTCGCTGAATAGCCTCCAACTGATCCAGAACGCAGCAGCGAGGGTGCTGACAGGAATCTGTTAGCGAGATCACGTCTCTCCCGTGTTAGCCTCCCTCCATTGGCTCCACGTGAAATTTTGAATTGAGTTTAAAATTCTGCTTCTCACATATAAGGCCGTTAATGGCCTAGCTCCTCGTTATCTACCAGACCTGATAGCATGTTATGCTCCTAATAGAGCTCTCTGCTCTCAGAGTGCAGGATTACTCGTCGTTCCTAGAATATCTAAAAGTAGGTTTGGAGGACGGGCCTTCTGCTACCAGACACCTTTTTTATGGAACCAGCTACCAGTTTGGGTTCAGGAGGCTGACACCACCTCCATCTTTAAAACTAAACTGAAAACATTTCTGTTCAGTAAAAACTACAGTTAGTCTAAACCAGGGGTCGGTAACCTTTTTGGCTGAGAGAGCCATGAACACCACATATTTTTAAATGTAATTCCGTGAGAGCTATACAATATGTTTAAAACTAAAAATACAAGTAAATGTGTGGATTTTGTAATTTTAACAGTTTTAAAGTACAATAGTACAATAATTCTCTGAATTCTTTTTAATAGCATTGCTATGCTGTTGCTAATCAATGATGAGTATTTCTTACCCTTAATGTGACTTCTGGTGCTGCGTGGTTTTGCTGATGGCTTTGTCGTCTGGTTGATACGTGGTGAGGTTAAGCTTCACGCAGGCGTTGAGACTTCCATCCGTTAAACGTGATCGTAAGTTGGTCTTAATGTTCTTTAGATGTGAGAAAGACTGCTCACATGCATACGTAGAGCCAAACATTGTCAGTACAGCAATACTCACCCGCTGCAGTGTGTGGTATGTGACAGGAAGCGCATTCCAAGTTTTGACAGGGTTTCTAAATTCAGCTAGCTGACAACGCGATTAAAACGAGGGAAGTTTACTTTCTGATCTCAGGGCAAGCCGGTGTGCAGACCCTTTTGCACATGTGCAGATCGGCCGCTATTTTTGAACGTAAAATACGGCAACCCTACTTGAATAGTTTCTCTGCCTCATCTGCGTTGCTTATGTGATTGATAGATAGATAAAGATAGACACAACGAAATGTATTTTTGCCACTTTCCCACTGAAATTGCGGCTGGCTTTCTAGCAGCCGGTGACAGTCGCCGGTTCGCGCATGCGCAAAGGAGTCTAACAAACATTTTTTATAATTAAACATTTGTCTGCGAGCCAGATGCACCCATCGAAAGAGCCACATCTGGCTCACGAGCCATAGGTTCCCGAACCCTGGTCTAAACTATAGTGTTTTAGGGCTAATAGTTATAGGAGCTCAGACTAGAGTAGCTTGTCTTAATCACAGCTTCGTCATAGCTATGCTGCTATAGGCCTACGCTGCAGGGGGACACCAACATGATCTGCTGAGTGGTGTCTCCACTACTCTTCTCCCTTTCCTTCCCTTTCCTCCTCCCTTCCTCCTCCAGCTCATTCCATAGTTAATTAGTAGCACCTCGTTACTGTAACTGTGCTCCATTTTCTTTCCTGTAGTTTGTTGTGCTGTTTCCTTCCTTTTTTCTCTTTTCTTTGTATGTTTTCAGGCCAGAGTTTCCAGAGTTTTCATGCTGACTTGCAGTTCCCTCCTCTGTCCATCCCAGCGTTTACCTCCCCTGTGTGTGTAGATGTGTAGGGTGTCGGTTGCCGTGGTGACGGTGATCAAGTCCTCTGACCATCCACCTCAGTGCTGCTACCTGCATCTGTTTATGTGGTCATTTCAGTCATTTGTGTCTCCCTCCTCTCTGTCCTCCATCCTCTCTCCTCCTCCTCTCCTCCTCTCCTCTCTGTCCTCTCACTTTTCTCTCTGTCCTCCATCCTCTCTGTCCTCCTCCTCTCTGTCCTCCATCCTCTCTTTGTCTCCTCTGTCTCTCCCTCCTCCCTCCATCCTCTCTGTCCTCCACCCCTCCTGTCCTCATCCTCTTCTCCATCCTCCATCCTCTCTCTGTCCCTCCCTCCTCTCTGTCCTCCATCCTCTCTTTGTCCTCCCATCCCTCCCTCCTCTATGTCCTCCATCTCCATCTTGTCCTCCATCCTCCTCTCTGTCCTCCTCCTCTCTTGTCCTCCATCTCTCTCTGTCCTCCTCCATCCTCTCTGTCCTCCATCCTCCATCCTCTCTCCTCCTCTATCCTCTCTCTGTCCTCCATGTCCTCTCTGTCCTCCTCCTCTCTGTCCTCCCTCCTCCTCCATCCTCTCTGGTCCTCTCTGTCCTCTTCCTCCATCCCTGTCCTCCATCCTCTCTCTGTCCTCCATCCTCGCTATGTCCTCCATCCTCTCTATGTCCTCCAGTCCTCCATGTCCTCTCCTGTCCTTCAATCCTGTCTTTTTTTCTTTTTCTTTCTTTATCCGCGATCTTCATCAGGAAGGTCCCTCCATATAATCCAGGGGTCATGTTTTTCCTCTTAAAGTTTAAAGTGTCTTAAAGTTTTTTCTGCCACAGTTTGGCTTAAAGTTTTTTTTCTCCCTCTTTGGAAGTTTTTTTTTTTTTTACCTGCCATTATCATTGATTAGGATTTATTATTATAATTTTAGTTAATGATATTATCTCGGGGGTCATGATCGGGTCTCTGTAAAGCTCCTAGAGACAATTGGCATTGTAACAGACGCTATACAAAAAAAGTGAATTTTGAACAGACACACGCAGCTGGTTGATGCTGAAGCTGACTTTTATTCAGAAGCAGTGAGCAGAAACAGTTGTGTTTTAAAGATGACATGTTTTGAGAGAGATCCAGTCAACAGTTCAGCCACGTTTCCAGCTTGGTCCCAGCAGCTGCTTTCTTCTGAGCAGCAGCAAACGTCAGGATGTGATGATGACGAGGCTGGAATTCTGTGATGTCACACGGCCCTGCAGTCTGAAGGCTTACTGAGTTCTGGACTTGATCCACAATAGACGATGAAACGAACACTGACATGTCAAAAAGACGTCATTTCTTTTCACAGTGTGTTCCCTTAGGGAAGCAATGCAGAGTATGTTAAAGCATGCAGCTCATTTTCAGACCCCTGACCTCCTAACACCCGATACCCCCAATCTGGGCTTCACTTCCTCCCCGAGCTGCCTCCACCATAGCCCCTCCCCCAGCTGCCTCCACCGTAGCCCCTCCCCCAGCTGCCTCCACCGTAGCACCTTGCTACCCCTGCCCCTGCTCCTCCACTTAGCCCCTCCCCCTGCTGCCACCCCTTGGTCCCCCCCACCGGAGCTCCCCACTGCCTCCACCGTAGCCCCGCCCCTTGCTACTCCAACTTAGCCCGCCACCTGCTACCTCCACCGAGCCCCCCTTGCTGCCTCCACCGTAGCCCCTCCCCCGCTGCTGCCTCCAGCGTAGCCCTCCCTTGGGTGCCGCCATTTTAGCCCCTCCCCCTGCTGCCTCCACTGAGGCCCCTCCCCTGCTGCCTCCACCGTAGCCCCTCCCCCTGCTGCCTCCATCGTAGCCCCTCCCCTTGCGTCCTCCATTTTAGCCCCTCCCCCTGCTGCCTCCACCCTGGCCCTTCCCCTTGCTACCTCCATTCTATGGAGGCACATCGCTGGTGTCCAGACAAACATCTGAAATCTGATCTCCGTTGTCGCAGCTGAAACACTGGTATAGCTCATTATGTGGTGTGTAACAGCGATACACTTTATTGAGACCAATGGTTCGTTTAAGATTCATCAGTGACTTTTTTAAGAGCTCTACTATGTCGGCCACAGTTGCACCGTGGGGCTTAAAGATTCTGCTGTACACAAAAATAGCATCAGCGTAGCGACTACGATTTTCTTCTATTTCCTGAATGACACCGATGTTCGGGTTGTCGCTGGTGCACCCAATACATGGGTTGAGGTACGAGTAGATGAGCAGGAAGTCGGTCTCTTTGTTCGCATTCAGTTTTCCTAAATGAGGCATGACGCGTTGTTCTGCATGGTCTTCAAGCTGTTTGCTTGGTCCTACTCCAGCTACAATGATCCTCTCACTCACATGCACCTTACCTATATTAAGATCTTCTTTAACTGCTTGACTCTCCTGCAGGATCTCATTCAGTCTATTCCAGTTCCTGTCTAGAGGGACGTCTGCAGCGTAACAGAACTGGCCAGAAATTTGATACCTGTGGACACAAAAGAGACATAAAGCTGTGAGATGACTCTGTCCAGGTTTGGCAGCTTTCTCAGTCTAACAGATCAGCGTGAACTCGTTCCAGATGTTTGAGTTGCAGAAACCTTCAGTCTACAGAAGAGTCTCAACACGGCTTTAAACAAGAACCAGGAGTTGTGGAGGTCCTTCACAGAAACTCTGCTGTAAACTCAGTGAACTGCCAGTTTCAGAGGTTCAGGCTTCTGCCTCCTCCTCTGAACGGCAGCAGGACTACAGAGAACCTCAGACTGGTCCAGTTGACCAGTGAAGACCTGATCCAGTCTGTTGGTTTTCTTAGTTTGACTGTTTTTATGAGCTGACATTGAAAGAATCTAAATTAACTGAAATGGATTGTCTTTGATTGGACTGGACTAGACTAGATGTTCTGTGTCAAGTGTCACGACCAGCCAGGTTGTTGGATTTTGTCTTTAAATAAATAAGATACTGGAATACACACACACACACACACACACACACACACACACACACACAAATATATATATATATATATATATATATATCACTTAAAATGTGTAAAACAAGACCAGAGGTGTCTGATACTGATACAGAACTGGACATTAAAACTCTGAAGCTCTGTTCCTCCTCTGTCTTGTGTTGACACAGAAACCCGAAATACGAAATGACAGTAAGACGAGTCATTTTCCTGCTAAATGACATGAATGCAGTCAGAACTCACCTGTTCCTGATGTTTCTAACAACTGTAGTCAGCCAGTTCTGATTAATGTTACACAGACTGGTTCCAGCAGACAACAGGACCACCAGCAGGATCCAGGGCAGGAGACGCATCTGCAGGTTCCAGGAGGAGAAAACATGTTGACCTCACAGTCAGACACCAACAAAGCAGTCATCTCCAGATACTAGAGGAATGAGTGCTCCTCACCTTCTCTGCTGCTTCTAGACTGATTCCAGACTGAATTCAGCTCTGAACCACCTGTTCAGATGGAGGACGGTTTCAGGTCTTCACAGGGCTGATGTGGAGGAGACCAGGAGGCTTTTATTGAGGCGGGAACCAGCTCTTGAAAGAAAGCAGAAGTAAGATCTTATCTTCATTTACTGAAACACGTCACCATATGTGGTCATCCACAACAGATCATTTCGCAAGGCTGACCACTGTCATCACTGTCATCACCATTACAGAACCTGAACCTGAACCTGAACCAGGACCATGACCCTGAAAACAGGAGAACATCAGAGAACAATCAGAGGTGGAGAACAGAGAGCTGATGGAGAGCTGGACTGTTCATACAGTCCCAACAAAGAGCTGTTGACTGTTGAAGAGCAGTTTAAAACCAACATGTGTGAGCAGATTAAACTCTGGATTCAAACAATAACTGGGTAAACTGGTTCAAAGACCCGAATCCTGGTTTGGTTCATAGACAGGTCAATTCTCTAAACTGTAAAAACTGCCCAACAAACAAAGACAACATCTCCAGTTGAGGTCAACAGCTCCCCACTCTGACCAGCCTGTGAGCTCCTGCACACTGTTGTGTCCCCGTTACAGACGTCGCATCTCCAGGCCCTGCTCCTGATCTCCGGTGACTTCAACCATGCTTCCCTGTCCTCAACTCTCCCCACATTCACCCAGTATGTTGACGGCCATACCAGAGACAATAAAAACCACTGGACTTACTGTATGCAACTTCAAGGATGCATACAGCTCATCACCCTCCCCCCACTGGGCGCTCAGATCACAACTGGTTCATCTGTCCCCTGCTTACACACCTATGGTGAGCAAACAACCCCCCACCACTAGGTATGTGAAGAAATGGTCTGAGGAGACCACCATGGCATTGATGGACCGTTTTGAAACAGCTGACTGGGAAGTCAGTCCACACGGGGAGGACATGGACAGTCTGACGGATTATATTAGCTTCTGCATGGAGAACACTGTACCAACCAAGACTGTACGGTGCTTCTCCAACAACAAGCAGCGGGTGACCTCTGAACTGAAGACCCTGCTGAACGAGAAGAAGAGTTTTTAGTTAAGGTGACAAAGAAGAGCTGAGGAGGGTCCAAAAGGATCTAAGGAGAGAAATAAGGAGGAGAAAAACCATCTACAGGAAGAAGTTGGAGGCACGCCTTCAGCAGGACAACGTCCGGGAGGTGTGAAGAGGCCTGAATACAATCTCAGGCTGGAACAGTGGGAGGAGCCAGAGCAGAACAGTGGGAGGAGCCAGAAAAGAACAGTGGGAGGAGCCAGAACAGAACAGTGGGAGGAGTGGGCAAATCAGCTGGACCTGTTTTTCAACAGGTTTGATTCTGCCCCCTCCCCCACCCTCCCCAGCACCAACCCAGGGCCATCTGACCCTCTCTGGCTCACCCCCCACCCCCAGCCGCAGCATCAGGGACACCAGCTACACTCTCCCTACACCCTGAGACCCCACTCACCCTACTCCCCCCTCCCCCAGCCTCACTCAAACACAGTCACCACCCTCCCCCCGCTGCAGCCTCTCCATCACAGCTGACCAGGTGAAGAGGGAGCTCATGAAGATCAAGGCAAGAAAGGCTACAGGTCACCGTGACCATCCGCCTCGCCAGCTTCTGGTTCCAGTCTGCCGCCGTCCGCGTCATCTGCTCCTGGTTCCAGTCCGCCGCCGTCCACCTCTCCAGCTCCTGGTTCCAGTTCACCACCTCGACCATCCGCCTCGCCTGCTCCTGGTTCCAGTCCACCGCCATCCGCCTCGCCAGCTCCTGGTTCCAGTCCACCGCTGTCCGCCTCGCCTGCTCCTGGTTCCAATCCACCGATGTCGCCTCGCCAGCTCCTGGTTCCAGTTGGCCGCCGCGACCATCCGCCTCGCCAGCTTCTGGTTCCAGTCCGCCGCCGTCCGCCTTCTCTGCTCCTGGTTCCAGTCCACCGATGTCGCCTCGCTGCTCTGGTCCAATCCACCTGTCGCCTCCCTGCTCGTCCAATCACCCGCCTGTCGCCTGCTCCTGGTTCCAGTCCCCGCCCGTCCGCCTTCTCTGCTCCTGGTTCCAGTCCACCGCCATCCGCCTCGCCAGCTCCTGGTTCCAGTCCACCGCTGTCCGCCTCGCCTGCTCCTGGTTCCAATCCACCGATGTCGCCTCGCCAGCTCCTGGTTCCAGTCTGCCACCGCGACCATCCGCCTCGCCAGCTTCTGGTTCCAGTCCGCCGCCGTCCGCCTTCTCTGCTCCTGGTTCCAGTCCACCGCTGTCCGCCTCGCCTGCTCCTGGTTCCAATCCACCGCTGTCGCCTCGCCAGCTCCTGGTTCCAGTTGGCCGCCGTGACCATCCGCCTCGCCAGCTCCTGGTTCCAGTTTGCCGCCGCAACTATCCGCCTTCCCTGCTCCTGGTTCCAGTCTGCCACCGCGACCATCCGCCTCTGCCAGCTCCTGGTTCCAGACCACCGCCATCCGCCTCGCCAGCTCCTGGTTTCAGTCCACCGCCATCCGCCTCGTCTGCTCCTGGTTCCAGTGTGCCACTGTCCACATCTCCCGCTTCTGGTTCCAATCCGCCACCGCCATCCGCCTCGCCAGCTCCTGGTTCCAGTCCGCTGCTGCGACCATCCGCCTCGCCAGCTCCTGGTTCCATTCCACCGCTGTCCGCCTCGCCAGCTTCTGGTTCTAGTCCACCGCTGTCCGCCTCGCCAGCTCCTGGTTCCAGTCCCCCGCCATCCGCCTCACCTGCTCCTGGTTCCAGTCCACCGCCGTCCGCCTCGCCAGCTCCTGGTTCCAGTCCCCCGCCATCCGCCTCACCTGCTCCTGGTTCCAGTCCACCGCCGTCCGCCTCGCCAGCTCCTGGTTCCAGTCCACTGCCATCCGCCTCACCTGCTCCTGGTTCCAGTCCACCGCTGTCCATCTTGCTTGCTTCTGGTTCCAGTCCGCTGCCGCGACCATCCGCCTCGCCAGCTCCTGGTTCCAGTTTGCCGCCGCAACTATCCGCCTTCCCTGCTCCTGGTTCCAGTCTGCCACCGCGACCATCCGCCTCTGCCAGCTCCTGGTTCCAGACCACCGCCATCCGCCTCGCCAGCTCCTGGTTTCAGTCCACCGCCATCCGCCTCGTCTGCTCCTGGTTCCAGTGTGCCACTGTCCACATCTCCCGCTTCTGGTTCCAATCCGCCACCGCCATCCGCCTCGCCAGCTCCTGGTTCCAGTCCGCTGCTGCGACCATCCGCCTCGCCAGCTCCTGGTTCCATTCCACCGCTGTCCGCCTCGCCAGCTTCTGGTTCCAGTCCACCGCTGTCCGCCTCGCCAGCTCCTGGTTCCAGTCCCCCGCCATCCGCCTCACCTGCTCCTGGTTCCAGTCCACCGCCGTCCGCCTCGCCAGCTCCTGGTTCCAGTCCCCCGCCATCGCCTCACTGCTCTGGTTCCAGTCCACCGCCGTCCGCCTCGCCAGCTCCTGGTTCCAGTCCCCCGCCATCCGCCTCACCTGCTCCTGGTTCCAGTCCACCGCCGTCCGCCTCGCCAGCTCCTGGTTCCAGTCCACTGCCATCTGCCTCACCTGCTCCTGGTTCCAGTCCACCGCTGTCCACCTTGCTTGCTTCTGGTTCCAGTCTGCCGCCGCGACCATCCGCCTTGCCAGCTCCTGGTTCCAGTCCGCCACCGCGACCATCTGCCTCGCCAGTTCCTGGTTCTAATCCACCGCTGTCGCCTCGCCAGCTCCTGGTTCCAGTTCTCCACCGTGACCATCCGCCTCGCCTGCTCCTGGTTCCAGTCTGCCACCGCAACCATCCGCCTCGCCAGCTTCTGGTTCCAGTCTGCTGCCGTCCACCTTGTCTGCTCCTGGTTCCAGTCCACCGCCATCCGACTCGCCAGCTCCTTGTTCCAGTCCACCGCTGTCCGCCTCGCCAGCTCCTAGTTCCAGTCCGCCACCGCAACCATCCGCCTCGCCAGCTTCTGGTTCCAGTCCGCCGCCGTCCGCCTTGTCTGCTCCTGGTTCCAGTCCACCGCTGTCCGCCTCACCTGCTCCCGGTTCCAGTTCACCGCCATCCGCCTTGCCAGCTCCTGGTTTCAGTCCACCGCTATCCTTCTCGTCTGCTCCTGGTTCCAGTCCTGTCATTTGTTCTGCTTATTTTCCTGTTCGGATTTCTGTTCATTTCCCTAGCTTCTGTAGGTTGCTGCTGAAGCAGCCTAAGCAGAGAATCCCAGACCTCCATCTCTATCCGTGGCATTAAAGAACTCATCTTAAAGAACCCACATGTTGGTGGGATTGAGAACATCCTCAAAGTCCTTCTATCACCTGCTCAGGTCAACAGGGCTCCATCCTCAGAGGATAGAGGGTTGGTGATACACTGCTTTTTCCACCTGAGCTTCCAGCATCTTCTTGGAGTCAATCAGAAGCCACTTCCCATGGCCTCACCAAACTCCTCCCATAGTTTTTGCCTCAGTAACTGTGAGCCTGCAGCCTGCTGGTACCTGTTGGTTCCTTCATGAGTCCCACAAGCTAACCAAGCTCGATGGGATTCCTTCTTGTTGCTCTTTTCTGGACTTGTCTCTCCTTTGAACCAGACTGTGACTAATTGTTTCTCTTTGGTTCTCTCGCAGCCATCAGCTGTCATGGACATCCACCTGGTCTCCCAGGGAAGTCTGATCTTCCACCAATGCCAGCTTCAGGATGTGTTGACTTCAGTCAGACCTGAATTATAAGTCACTTGATATTTGTTTTAATAAACCCCTTTGAAGTTGACATCATGACCAACTACATACTTGACTCCTCTTTCTTGCCTCCATTTGTTCCATGGATGGTGTTTGTCTCAACTGCTGCTTGAAACAGGAGCTAATACATACCTTCTAAACAAGGCTACAGTCAAGCGGTTCTTCACAAACCACATGTTTTCTGCGTTCCCTAAGGCATCCATTAACAACCATCACCATTCAAGGATTGATATTGATAGTGATTTGCCTCTGTGTGCTTTGGCTGCAAGACTGTTTCCTCCTTCACCTTCAAAGTCACAAACCATGGTGCCAGTTGGATGACCCCAACCAGCTCACAGACTTGGACTAAGAGCCGATGGGTCAACTTCAAGGCCGTCAACAGGACAGTCTTTCTTGCTTGAACATTTCAAGCTAACAGGCTCCTGTTCCAAATCTGTGATGCCTTCAGCTGAGTAACAGGAGTCCACTGTCCCAACTTCAAAGTAGTGTGAAGGAGTTTGTCCCCCGTGTCTCCGGGGCCCTCTCCTCAGCAGAACAGAAGTACTCAATCCAGACTAGGAGGTCCTGGTGGGTCTGGCTCCCAGAATGGCAGTTTATGTAACTGTACTGCAGGTAGTTCATGCTCTGGAGAAACCAGCAGGCCCCTACAGTGCTGCTCACAAACCTTTTAACTCTAGTTAATGTGAATATATAGCTGAGACTAAATCTGCTTCCTACAGCTTCACAGTGAAGGGACATGTTTTTTACCAACATATGAACTCACCAGTAAAATGAGACCTAAGATTGATTTAAATTCTTAGTTTCCACCTCATCATGATTCTTAGAAACAGAGCAGGGTGTGGTCAGTGTTTTGAAATGCTGCATTTACAGAACTACTGAGCTGAGATCAGATAAAGATGCACGCTGCACTGACATTGGCAATGTTGTAGCTTCATCGAGGGCAGGGGACTGGTTTGAGCTGCTACAAGGTTGTTGTGGCAAATTTTATCATCTCTGTTTTAGCCACTAAAAGACTAAGGATTCTGAGTCAGACCAAGAATAACCTTAAATAACAAGGATTGAATGAATTTATTCTCCATTTGCATGCAAAAGGGGTGAGACCTTCACCTCAGCAGGTGATGCAGGAAAGACCAGGAGTGTCAGTAAACCAAGTGTTTTGGATGCTTTGGATTAATACTAGAAACAGGAAAAGAAACTGTTTTTTTGACAGCTGCCAGCTGCGACTCAGTTGCAACTCAGCTACGACTAAGCTGCAACTCAGCCGCAACTCAGTTACTCAGATACTCAGCTGAGTTGCAGCTGAGTATCAACTGAGTTGATACTCAGCTGAGTTGCAGCTGAGTATCAACTCAGTTGATACTCAGCTGCAACTCAGCTGCAACTAAGCTGCAATTCAGCTAAAACTCGGCTGAAACTTAGCTGCAACGCAGCTGCGACTCAGTTGCAACTCAGCTGCAACTCAGTTGCAACTCAACTACGACTAAGCTGCAACTCAGCTACAACTCAGTTGCAACTCAGCTACAATGCAGCTGCGACTCAGCTGCAACTCAGCTAAAGCTCAGTTGCAACTGAGTTGCAACTAAGCTGCAACGTAGGTGTGACTCAGCTACAACTCAGCTGCAACTCAGCTGCAACAGAGCTGCAACTCAGCTACAGCTCAGCTGCGACTCAGCTACAACTCAGCTGCAATTCAGCTGCAACTTAGCTACAACTCAGCTGCAATGCAGCTGAAACTCAGTTGCAACTAAGCTACAACTTAGCTGCAACCAAGATGCAACTCAGCTACAACTTAGCTGCAAATCAGCTACAACTCAGCTACAACTCAGTTGCAACTCAGCTACAACTCAGCTGCAACTCAGCTAAAATTCAGCTGCAACTCAGCCACAACTCAGCTGTAACTCAGCTACAACTAGGCTTGCCTGTTCCTGGTTCTAGTCCGCCGCCATGACTATCCACCTCGCCAGCTTCTGGTTCCAGTCTGCCACCGTCCACCTCATCTGCTACTGGTTCCAGTCCACCACTGTCCGCCTCGCCAGCTCCTTGTTCCAGTCCACTGTTGCGGCCATCCTCCTTGCCTTCTCCTGGTTCCTGTCCGACGCCATCCGCCTCGTCTGCTCCTGGTTCCAGTATACCGCCGTCCGTCTCGCCAGCTCCTGGTTCCAGTTCACCGCCATCCGCCTCGCTGCTCCTGTTTCCAGTCCGCCACCACGACCATCCGCCTCACCAGCTCCTGTTTCCAGTCCACCGCTGTCCACCTCACCAGCTCCTGTTTCCAGTCCACCGCTGTCCACCTCGCCAGCTCCTGGTTCCTGTCTGCCGCCGTCCTCCTCGCCAGCTCCTGGTTCTAGTCTGCCGCCGCCACCGCCGCCTCGTCTGCTCCTGGTTCCAGTCTGCCGCCTACACCGGCGCCAAGGCCACCCGCCTGAAATGTCCCTGCCGTCTGCCAGGCGCTGATGCCGTCCGCCTGAATTGTCTCTCCTTTCTGGCCAGGTGCCTGAACTTATTCTGTCTGGCCTGTGGGCCTAGTGACTGTTTTGTTTTTTTTGGGTTGTTCCCTGCCTTCTGCCCCCCCCGCCTGCCCTGCTCTGCTCCCCTTTCTGTATTTGTTCTGTTGTTTTGTTTTGGACCTGGGGGGGGGGGGGGGGGGGTGTACTGTCATGGCCTGGTCGGTCATGGAAGCTCTGTGTGTGTTTGTCCGTCAAGTTGGCATCACTCCCTGTGTCTTGTCTGCTGTTTCCTGTTTTACTTTGAAGGTTTGTCTTGTCTCCGTTGTTTTCTGCTTTGCTTCCTCCCTCCTGTTACCTTGATTCCCTGTACCTGCCTCTTGTTTGTTCCTCTGTGTATTTAAGTCTTGTCTTTGCCCCTGTTCTGTGCTGGTCCATCATCTTCCATGGCTACATCCTGTGAGTTTCCCTGTCGGTTGTTCTGCTTATTTCCCATTTAGATTTCTGTTCATTTCCCTAGTCTCTGTAGTCGTGTTATCTGTTTGCAGTCCTGCCTGTTTTCCCTGTCGTCGTCTCCCAGGATTTAAGTTAAGTTTATATTTTTGGACTTTTAGATTTTGTGTTTTTGTGATTAAACCCTTTTAGTTTTTAGAAATCCTGCTCTTGGGCCCTTCGTTCTGCCTCAGATCATGACACTGCTGCTACGCGTGAATTTCCCCGATGAGGGATTAATAAATTTCTATTCTATTCCACTGTGTTGATGAAACCTTCCAACTGTCCATTAACTTCGTCTTATCCAGGTTCAGGTTGCTGCTGAAGCAGCCTAAGCAGGGAATCCCAGTCCTCCATCTCTATCCGTGGCCTTAAAGAACTCAGGGAAGACTTCTTCCATCCCTGAAGACCTGCTTCCCTGGAGCCTTTTCAGTACCTCAGTGACCTCAGCCTCAGTAATGGACGAGCCCGTCTCAGACTCCACAGCTTCCTCTGTGGAAGACATGTTGGTGGGATTGAGAACATCCTCAAAGTCCTTCTAGCACCTGCTGAGGTCAACAGGGCTCCACCCTCAGGGGATAGAGGGTTGGTGAAACACCACTTTTTCCACCTGAGCTTCCAGCATCTTCTTGGAATCAATCAGAAGCCACTTCCCATGGCCTCACCAAACTCCTCCCATAGTTTTTGCCTCAGTAACTGCGAGCCTGCAGCCTGCTGGTACCTGTTGGTTCCTTCATGAGTCCCACAAGCTAACCAAGCTCAATGGGATTCCTTCTTGTTGCTCTTTTCCGGCCTTGTTTATCTCTCCTTTGACCCAGACTGTGAATAATTGTTTCTCTTTGGTTCTCTCCCAGCCATCAGCTGTCATGGACATCCACCTGGTCTCCCAGGGAAGTCTGATCTTCCACCAGTGCCAGCTTCAGGATGTGTTGACCTCAGTCAGACCTGAATTATAACAGCCACTTGATATTTGTTTGAATAAACCCCTTTGAAGTTGACATCATGACCAACTGCATACTTGACTCCTCTTTCTTGCCTCCAATATGTTCCATGGATGGTTTGTCTCAACTGCTACTTGAAACAGGAGCTAATACATACCTTCTAAACGAGGCTACAGTCCAGTTTCTTCACAAACCACATGTTTTCTGCGTTCCCTGAGGTGTCCATTAACAACCATCCCCATTCAAGGATTGATATTGATAGAGTGATTTGCCTCTGTGTGCTTTGGCTGCAACACTGTTTCCTCCTTCACCTTCAAAGTCACAAACCATGGTGCCAGTTTGACGACCCAGACTTGGACTAAGAGCCGATGGGTCGACTTCAAGGCTGTCAACAGGACAGTCTTTCTTGCTTGAACATTTCAAGCTAACAGGCTCCTGTTCCAAACCTGTGATGCCTTCAGCTGAGTAACAGGAGTCCACTGTCCCAACTTCAAAGTAGTGTGAAGGAGTTTGTCCCCCGTGTCTCCGGGGCCCTCTCCTCAGCAGAACAGAAGTACTCAATCCAGACTAGGAGGTCCTGGTGGATCTGGCTCCCAGAATGGCAGCTTATGTAACTGTACTTCAGGTAGTTCATGCTCTGGAGAAACCAGCAGGCCCCTACAGTGCTGCTCACAAAACCTTTTAACTCTAGTTAATGTGAATAAATAGCTGAGACTAAATCTGCTTCCTACAGCTTCACAGTGAAGGGACATGTTTTTACCAACATATGAACTCAGCAATAAAATTAGACCTGAGGTTGATTTAAATTCTTAGTTTCCACCTCATCATGATTCTTAGAAACAGAGCAGGGTGTGGTCAGTGTTTTGAAATGCTGCATTTACAGAACTACTGAGCTGAGATCAGATAAAGATGCACTGACATTGGCAATGTTGTAATGCTTCATCGAGGGCAGGGACTGGTTTGAGCTGCTACAAGGTTGTTGTGGCAAATTTTATCATCTCTGTTTTAGCCACTAAAAGACTAAGGATTCTGAGTCAGACCAAGAATAACCTTAAATAACAAGGATTGAATGAATTTATTCTCCGTTTGCATGCAAAAGGGGTGAGACCTCCACCTCAGCAGGCGATGCAGGAATGACCAGGAGTGTCAGTAAACCAAGTGTTTTGGATGCTTTGGATAAATACTAGAAACAGGAAAAGAAACAGTTTTTTTGACAGCCGCCATGGGGCAAAAATGAATGCAGCTGTTTGAGAATAAACATGTTCATGGTTGAATTTTGATGATTTTTTTAACCACTATACAAGGCTTTTCTGTTCACAGTCAGCTGAGAGAAGCAGTGGTGACCCTGGGAAAATCATGAACCCCTTGGCTGTAACTCAATTATGTATTGCTTAATCTGGTCCAGAACTGGTGTGTATGATTATCGTCTGAGCCTGAATTTACCTACAGTGTGAAAGTAATTCTCTGTGTTCTTTTATTTGGTGCCATTGAACAGACTAAAAACAAAGACCAATTAAAGAGTTTAATATACAATGATTAATGCAAAGATTCAATATGCCATGCAGAATATTTTAATCAGCTGATGGTACATCTTCCTGACACCACAAATCTCTTGTGGTGTCAGGAAGATGTACCATCAGCCAGGAAAATGCACCCCGAATGTCAGATTGTGTCCGTTCTTATAGCTCCAGAAAGGCAGATCCTTGCGTTCTTCTGAGTTTATTGCCCTTTGTCTCAGAATCCAGGTGGCCAACAGCTCTGAATCACAGGTCAAGACACATGCTGTTGTGTTGTTTGTCCAGGAGATGAGATGTCACTAAAATGTGTTTATCTATGCTGTCACAAACTTCCTTGGAAGACAGCAGGTCAGGAAGTCAGGAAGTCCCAATCGTCAGGTTATAAAGCAGCAAACTGAGGACTCACGGTCATAAAACCAGCCAGCATTGCCACAAGCAATAAAGTTTAGCTTTAACAGTTAAAACTGTTCTTGTGAGTTAATCCTAAATCCTAACAGCTGTAATATTCTGGAACAGTTGTAGTGGCATCTATTAGCAACCGCAAATGTCATGTTTTGTATTCAGCTTTCCTGCACCTAGTGGGATGAGCTGATATCAGTAGCTGTGACACTGACGATGACTGACAGTGAAAACTGTAACTTTTCTATCAAAGGGCGTCGCAGTGAGAGTACAACGAAGTTAAGTGTCTTACCATGAATAAAAATGTTGTTCTAACCCTTTCCTTTTCCTTGTCCAATCTTCTCAAAAATTCATAAGACTGATGGGGTTTCCACTTGCTGGTCTTATAATGAATTGCATCTGATATTTTTTAAGTGCTTCATCAGGTCAGCCTGAGATTCCTACAGACCATAAAGATTAAATGTCCTCATGGACCATACAATATCTCCTGGATGGACCTCCCACAATGCCTGGGTTATTCACTGAGAAACAGGAAGTAGGTGGTTCTAAAACATAAAAATGTGAAATTAATTAAAAATCACATATTGGTGCCCGAGAGGGGATGATATTTTTAAGTCGATTCTGCAGGTAACTGGTAGCCAGGTTAAGGATTTCATAACAGCAGCAATGTGCTCAGTTTTCTTGTCCTGCTTGGCCTGGTCTCCCAGAGAATACTGATCTCTACCAGTGCCAGCTTCAGGATGTGTTGACCTCAGTCAGACCTGAATTATAAGTCACTTGATATTTGTTTGAATAAACCCCTTCGAAGGTGACATCATGAGCAACTACATACTTGATTCCTCTTTCTTGCCTCCAATTTGTTCCATGGAAGGTGCTGCTTGAAACAGGAGCTAATACAGTAAACCCTCACACTTGGCGGTTAATGGTGCCTGTGACCCTCCCGTGATCTGAAACTAACTAAGCTGAAACTCAGCTAAAACTCAGCTACAACTCAGCTGCGATGCAGCTCTGACTCAGCTACAACTGACCTACAACTCAGCCGCAACTCAGCCGCAACTCAGCTGCAACTCAGCTGCAATTCAATTGGAACTCAAAAACAACTGAGCTGCAACTCAGCTACAATTTAGCTACAACTCAGTTGCAACCAGAGCATGTGAGCGGAGCGGAGCTTGAGCGAGCGAGGAGCGGAGCGGACGAATTTTGAAAGGAGCGCAGAGCGGGAGTTTTTTTTCTAGGATGATTCGGGTGGAGCGGGGCGTCATCCCGCTCCAGTTTCGCTCCGTTACCGCTCATATCACGGTCTTCAAGTACAACAATAGGAGGAGAACAGTGAATGAAAAATAGTTTCGGGAAAGGTTAATAACAAACAAAAGTGTATTAAACCAGCTAATTCTGTTAGGTGAAATTATTTTCTTACCTTTTCTTGTCAGTAAATATCTATTTTTTGGACTTTAAAACGGCTGTCGGCTCTGCGGGCCGGACATACACTGTGCGACTGTCGGCTCGTTTTGAGCCGATTTTCCAGTCGTGCGAGTATTTTTTGGATCGGGCCGAATTTCGACCCTATCATGGGTCGTGCTTCGTGCAGTATACGTGGGGTAACGACGAGAGATCAACACCTCCTGACGAGCTCCCGATCACAAGTCTTGTGCTCGCAAGAAAATCAAACGTGTTTGAAATCCTGGTGGCTCCTCGTGAAGGTATCGCACAGTAGAAGCAGCAGGTGCGTTTGAGATGAACCGCGCCTCGCCTGGCGAGGAGACGAGATCAGGCGGCCGCAGCAGGAGGTGGAGACAAAAAGCTGCAGTCAGGTCGGACAGTTTCCAGCACATACAGGAGGAGACACTTACTTCCTGTTAGATCACCTGTATGTTAGTTAGCAGACCACGTTCTTAGATAAAGTGTCCTCGATCGCTGATTGAAGTTAAAATAAAAGTGATCCTCCTGTTGCATGATACGTGTTCTTATCTGCATTGTGCGCCGACCGCCGGTGATCGATTCTGCGCAGACCTGGCTCATTTCAAACGCACCCTTAGGTGCGTTATGAACGTATAGTGTAAGCAGTCACGTCGCATCAGAGCATCGGGCCGTACAGTGTGAGAGCATTACTCGTGGGCTGCGAAGTTCTGAACTCAGCGATCTAGTCGTGCAGTTTGAGATAGGGCTGAATCAAACGATTTAAAATATCGCACAGTGTATGCCCGGCCTTAGGCTTCAGGTAAACATGTACATTTTATATGCATGCAAACATTTTTGGAGCGGAGCGCGGAGCGCGGAGCGGAGCGAGGTGCAGTGTTACTGGAGCGCTGAGCGGTTATGGGTGGAGCGGCGTTTTGCGACTTTGAGGGAAGAGCGGAGCGGTGACAACCTTTGTGAGCGAGGAGCGGAAATTATCGCCGCTCCACTCCGCTCACATGCTCTGGTTGCAACTCAGCTGCAACTCATCTGCGACTAAGCTGCAACTCGACTGCAACTCAGCTACAACTCAGATGCAACTCAGATGCTACTCAGCCACAACTCAACTGCAACTCAGCTGCAATGCAGCTCTGACTCGGCTACAACTGAGCTACAACTCAGCCGCAACTCAGCTGTGACTCAGTTGCAACTCAGCTGCAATTCAATTGGAACTCAACAAAAACTCAGCTGCAACTCAGCAACAATTTATTACAACTCAGTTGCAACTCAGCTGCAACTCAGCTGCGACTAAGCTGTAACTCAGCTGCAACTCATTTGAAACTCAGCTACAACTCTGATAGAACTCAGCTACAATGCAGCTGCGACTCAACTTCAACTCAGTTGCGACTCAGCTGCAACTCAGCTTCAACTTAGCCACAACTCACCTGCAACTTAGCTGCAACGCAGCTGTGACTCAGTTGCAACTCAGCTGCAATTCAGTTGTAACTCAGCTGCAACTCAGCAGCGACTGAGCTGCAACTCAGCTACGCCTCAGTTGCAACTCAGCTACGACTAAGCTGCAACTCAGCCACAACTCAGTTGATACTCAGCTGCAACTCAGCTGAAACTCAGCTGCAACTAAGCTGCGACTCAGTTGCAACTCAGCTGCAACTCAGTTGCAACTCAACTACGGCTAAGCTTCAACTCAGCTACAACTCAGTTGCAACTCAGCTACAATGCAGCTGCGACTCAGCTGCGACTCAGCTAAAACTCAGTTGCAACTGAGTTGCAACTCAGCTGCAACGTAGGTGTGACTCAGCTACAACTCAGCTGCAACGGAGCTGCGACTCAGCTACAACTCAGCTGCAACTCAGCTAAAACTCAGCTGCAACGCAGCTGAAACTCAGTTGCAACTAAGCTACAACTTAGCTGCAACCAAAATGCAACTCAGCTACAACTTAGCTGCAAATCAGCTGCAACTCAGCTGCAACTCAGCTGCAACTCAGTTGCAACTCAGCTACAACTCAGCTAAAACTCAGCTGCAACTCATTTGCAACTCAGCTAAAATGCAGTTGCGACTCAGCTGCAACTAAGCTACAACTTAGCTACAACTCAGTTTTAACTTAGCTGCAACGCAGCTGCGACTCATTTGCAACTCAGCGGCAACTCAGTTGTAACTCAGCTGCAACTCAGCTGTGACTAAGCTGCAACTCAGCTTTAACTCAGTTGCAACTCAGCTACGACTAAGCTGCAACTCAGTTGCAACTCACCTGCAACTTAGCTGCAACATAGCTGCGACTCAGTTGCAACTCAGCTGCAACTCAGTTGTAACTCAGCTGTAACTGAGCAGCGACTAAGCTGCAACTCAGCTACGCCTCAGTTGCAACTCAGCTACCACTAAGCTGCAACTCAGCCGCAACTCAGTTGATACTCAGCTGCAACTAAGCTGCGACTCAGTTGCAACTCAGCTGCAACTCAGTTGCAACTCAACTAAGGCTAAGCTGTAACTCAGCTACAACTCAGTTGCAACTCAGCTACAATGCAGCTGTGACTCAGCTGCAACTCAGCTAAAACTCAGTTGCAACTGAGTTGCAACTCAGCTGCAACGTAGGTGTGACTCAGCTACAACTCAGCTGCAACTCAGCTACAACTCAGCTGCAACTCAGCTACAACTCAGCTGCAACGCAGCTGAAACTCAGTTGCAACTAAGCTACAACTTAGCTGCAACCAAGATGCAACTCAGCTACAACTTAGCTGCAACCAAATCAACTCAGCTACAACTTAGCTGCAAATCAGCTGCAACTCAGCTGCAACTCAGTTGCAACTCAGCTACAACTCAGCTAAAACTCAGCTAAAACTCATTTGCAACTCAGCTAAAATGCAGTTGCGACTCAGCTGCAACTAAGCTACAACTTAGCTACAACTCAGTTTCAACTTAGCTTCAACGCAGCTGCAACTCATTTGCAAGTCAGCGGCAACTCAGTTGTAACTCAGCTGCAACTCAGCTGTGACTAAGCTGCAACTCAGCTTTAACTCAGTTGCAACTCAGCTACGACTAAGCTGCAACTCAGCCGCAACTCAGTTGAAACTCAGCTGCAACTCAGCTGCGACTAAGCTGCAACTCGGCTGCAACTCAGCTACAACTCAGCTGCAACTCAGTCAGCTAAAACTCAGCTGCAATGCAACTCAGCTCTACTCAACTCAGCGCAACTCAGCTGCAACTCAGCTGCACTGCAGCTGCAACTCAGCAACTTGGAACTCAACAACTCAGCCGCAAACTCAGCTGCAAAACTCAGCTGCGACTAAGCTGCAACTCAGCTGCAACTCAGTTCAAACTCAGCTGCAACTCACTCAGATTTCAACTCAGCTGCAACTCAGCTTCAACTTAGCAACAACTCAGTTGCAACTCAGCTGCAACTCAGTTGTAACTCAGCTGCAACTCAGCAGCGACTAAGCTGCAACTCAGCTGCAACTCAGCTTCAACTTAGCAACAACTCAGTTGATACTCAGCTGCAACTCAGCTGCAACTAAGCTGCGACTCAGTTGCAACTCAGCTACAACTCAGTTGCAACTCAGCTACAATGCAGCTGCGACTCAGCTGCAACTCAGCTAAAACTCAGTTGCAACTGAGTTGCAACTCAGCTGCAACTCAGGTGTGAACTCAGCTTGCAAACTCAGCTGCAACTCAGCTGCAACTGACAGCTCAACTCAGCTGCTCAGACTCAGCTACAACTCAGCTGCCGACTGCAACTCAGCAATTGCAACTCAGCTACAACTCAGCTGCAAGGCAGCTGAAACTCAGTTGCAACTAAGCTACAACTTAGCTGCAACCAAGATGCAACTCAGCTACAACTCAGCTAGCTTGCAAAAACTCAGCTGCTGCAACTCAGTTGCAACTCAGCTCAGCTGCAACTCAGCTCAGCAAACTAAGCTACAAACTTAGCTACAACTCAGTTTCAACTTAGCTGCAACGCAGCTGCGACTCATTGCAACTCAGCTGCAGCTGCAACTCAGCTACAATGCCAACTGGCTCAGCTGTCAACTAGCTAGCTGCAACTCAGCTTGTTCACTCAGCTGCAACTCAGCTTAACTCAGTTGCAA
Source organism: Hirundichthys speculiger (assembly GCA_018398805.1). NCBI lineage: Eukaryota > Metazoa > Chordata > Actinopteri > Beloniformes > Exocoetidae > Hirundichthys > Hirundichthys speculiger. The sequence goes on along the minus strand of JAGFBZ010000266.1, from coordinate 114,096 downwards.
CTCAGCTACGACTAAGCTGCAAATCAGCCGCAACCAGTTGAAACTCAGCTGCAACTCAGCTATGACTAAGCTGCAACTCGCTGCAACTAAGCTACAACTCAGCTGCACAGCTAAAACTCAGCTGCAACTCAGCTGCAACTCAGCTGCGACTCAGCTGCAACTCTCAGCTACAACTCAGCTGCAACTCAGCTGCAATGCAGCTCTGACTCAGCCACAACTGAGCTCAAACTCAGCCGCAACTAAGCTGCAACTCAGCTGCGACTCAGCTGCACTCACTCAACTCAGCTGCAATTCAATTGAAACTCAACAGCAACTCGGCCGCAACACAGCTACAATTTAATTACTCAAACTCAGTTGCAGCTCAGCTGCAACGTCAGCTGTGCAACTGAACTCAGCTACAAAACTCAGCTGCAACTCAGCTGCAACTCAGCTGCTGACTCAGCAAACTCAGCAACTCAGCAAACTCAGCTGCAACTCAGCTACAACTCTGATAAACCTCAGCTACAATGCAGCTGCGACTCAGCTTCAACTCAGTTGTGACTCAGCTGCAACTCAGTTTCAACTCAGCTGCAACTCAGTTGCAACTCAGCTGCAAACTTAGCTGCGACTAAGAGGCAATTCCGCTATAACTCGGCTGCAACTCAGCTACAACTCTGATACAACTCAGCTACAATGCAGCTGCGACTCAGCTTCAACTCAGGTGCGACTCAGCTGCAATTCAGCTTCAACTTAGCAACAACTCAGTTGCAACTCACCTGCAACTTAGCTGCAACGCAGCTGCGACTCAGTTGGAACTCAGCTGCAACTCAGTTGTAACTCAGCTGCAACTCAGCAGCGACTAAGCTGCAACTCAGCTGCAACTCAGTTGATACTCAGCTGCAACTCAGCTGCAACTAAGCTGCAATTCAGCTAAAACTCGGCTGCAACTTAGCTGCAACGCAGCTGCGACTCAGTTGCAACTCAGCTGCAACTCAACTACGACTAAGCTGCAACTCAGCTCAGTCTGCCACCGCGACCATCCGCCTCCGCCTTGCCAGCTCATGGTTCCAGTCCGCCGCTCATTGCCGCCTCGCTCAGCTCCTGGTTCCAAGTCCTGTCGCTTTGTTCTGCTTATTTCCTGTTCGGATTCTGTTCATTTCCCTAGCTTCTGTAGGTTGCTGCTGAAGCAGCCTAAACAGAGAATCCCAGACCTCCATCTCTATCCGTGGCCTTAAAGAACTCATCTTAAAGAACCCACATGTTGGTGGGATTGAGAACATCCTCAAAGTCCTTCTATCACCTGCTTAGGTCAACAGGGCTCCATCCTCAGAGGATAGAGGGTTGGTGAAACACCGCTTTTTCCACCTGAGCTTCCAGCATCTTCTTGGAATCAATCAGAAGCCACTTCCCATGGCCTCACCAAACTCCTCCAATAGTTTTTGCCTCAGTAACTGCGAGCCTGCAGCCTGCTGGTACCTGTTGGTTCCTTCATGAGTACTTGACTCCTCTTTCTTGCCTCCAATTTGTTCCATGGATGGTGTTTATCTCAACTGCTGCTTGAAACAGGAGATAATACATACCTTCTAAACAAGGCTACAGTCAAGCGGTTCTTCACAAACCACATGTTTTCTGCATTCCCTAAGGCATCCATTAACAACCATCCACATTCAAGGATTGATATTGATGGAGTGATTTGCCTCTGTGTGCTTTGGCTGCAAGACTGTTTCCTCCTTCACCTTCAAAGTCACAAACCATGGTGCCAGTTTGACGACCCAGACCAGCTCACAGACTTGGACTAAGAGCCGATGGGTCAACTTCAAGGCCGTCAACAGGACAGTCTTTCTTGCTTGAACATTTCAAGCTAACAGGCTCCTGTTCCAAACCTGTGATGCCTTCAGCTGAGTAACAGGAGTCCACTGTCCCAACTTCAAAGTAGTGTGAAGGAGTTTGTCCCCCGTGTCTCCGGGGCCCTCTCCTCAGCAGAACAGAAGTACTCAATCCAGACTAGGAGGTCCTGGTGGATCTGGCTCCCAGAATGGCAGCTTATGTAACTGTTCTGCAGGCAGTTCATGCTCTGGAGAAACCAGCAGGCCCCTACAGTGCTGCTCACAAACCTTTTAACTCTAGTTAATGTGAATAAATAGCTGAGACTAAATCTGCTTCCTACAGCTTCACAGTGAAGGGACATGTTTTTACCAACATATGAACTCAGCAGTAAAATTAGACCTGAGGTTGATTTAAATTCTTAGTTTCCACCTCATCATGATTCTTAGAAACAGAGCAGGGTGTGGTCAGTGTTTTGAAATGCTGCATTTACAGAACTACTGAGCTGAGATCAGATAAAGATGCACTGACATTGGCAATGTTGTAATGCTTCATCGAGGGCATGGACTGGATTGAGCTGCTACAAGCTTGTTGTGGCAAATTTTATCATCTCTGTTTTAGCCACTAAAAGACTAAGGATTCTGAGTCAGACCAAGAATAACCTTAACCTTAAATAACAAGGATTGAATGAATTTATTCTCCATTTGCATGAAAAAGGGGTGAGACCTCCACCTCAGCAGGCGATGCAGGAAAGACCAGGAGAGTGTCAGTAAACCAAGTGTTTTGGATGCTTTGGATTAATACTAGAAACAGGAAAAGAAACCGTTTTTTTTTGACAGCCGCAGCTGCGACTCAGTTGAACTCAGCGCAACTCAGTTGCAGCTGCAACTGCAGCTACAGCAACTCAGCTGCCCTTCAGCTTACTCAGCTGCAACTCAGCTACTCACTAGCTGAGGAGTGCAGCTGAGTATCAACTCAGTTGATACTCAGCTGCAACTCAGCTGCAACTAAGCAATTCAGCTAAAACTCGGCTGCAACTTAGCTGCAAATCAGCTGCGACTCAGTTGCAACTCAGCTGCAACTCAGTTGCAAACTCAACACGACTAAGCTGCAACTCAGCTACAACTCAGTTGCAACTCAGCTACAATGCAGCTGCGACTCAGCTGCAAACTCAGCTAAAGCTCAGTTGCAACTGAGTTGCAACTCAGCTGCAACGTAGGTGTGACTCAGCTACAACTCAGCTGCAACTCAGCTGCAACAGAGCTGCAACTCAGCTGCAGCTGCGACTCAGCTGCGACTCAACTCAGCTGCAACTTCAGCTGCAACTCAGCTGCAGCTAACAACTCAGCTGCAATGCAGCTGAAACTCAGTTTGCAACTAAGCTACAACTTAGCTGCAACCAAGATGCAAACTCAGCTACAACTTAGCTGCAAATCAGCTACAACTCAGCTACAACTCAGCTCAACTCAGCTGCAACTCAGCTTCAACTCAGCTAAACTCAGCTTGCAGCTGCAACTCAGCCACAACTCAGCTGTAACTCAGCTACAACTATCAGCTGCAAAGCTTTTAAAACATAAAGTTTTATAAAATAAATTTTATCTCATCTTATAGGCTTGCCATTTCCTGGTTCTAGTCCGCCGCCATGACTATCCACCTCGCCAGCTTCTGGTTCCAGTCTGCCACCGTCCACCTCATCTGCTACTGGTTCCAGTCCGCCGCTGCCCGCCTTGAAACTCCTGGTTTCAGTCCACCACTCTCCGCCTCGCCAGCTCCTTGTTCCAGTCCACTGTTGCGGCCATCCTCCTCGCCTTCTCCTGGTTCCTGTCCGACGCCATCCGCCTCGTCTGCTCCTGGTTCCAGTATACCGCCGTCCGTCTCGCCAGCTCCTGGTTCCAGTTCACCGCCATCCGCCTCGCTGCTCCTGGTTCCAGTCCGCCACCACGACCATCCACCTCACCAGTTTCTGGTTACAGTCCGCCGCCTCACCAGCTCCTGTTTCCAGTCCACCGCTGTCCACCTCGCCAGCTCCTGGTTCCAGTCTGCCGCCGTCCTCCTCGCCAGCTCCTGGTTCTAGTCTGCCGCCGCCACCGCCGCCTCGTCTGCTCCTGGTTCCAGTCTGCCGCCTACACCGGCGCCAAGGCCACCCGCCTGAACTGTCCCTGCCGTCTGCCAGGCGCTGATGCCGTCCGCCTGAATTGTCTCTCCTTTCTGGCCAGGTGCCTGAACTTATTCTGTCTGGCCTGTGGGCCTAGTGACTGTTTGTTTTTTTTGGGTTGTTCCCTGCCTTCTGCCCCCTCCGCCTGCCCTGCTCTGCTCCCCTTTCTGTATTTGTTCTGTTGTTTTGTTTTGGACCTGGGGGGGGGGGGGGGGGGGGGGGGTGTACTGTCATGGCCTGGTCGGTCATGGAAGCTCTGTGTGTGTTTGTCCGTCAAGTTGGCATCACTCCCTGTGTCTTGTCTGCTGTTTCCTGTTTTACTTTGAAGGTTTGTCTTGTCTCCGTTGTTTTCTGCTTTGCTTCCTNTGTTTGTGAGGCAAATAAATATTAATATGGCAGAGGTGGAAAAAAGCTATGAATGCTTAGCATTGGATAAATCTCCAGGATCAGATGGTCTAACAAGCAATTTTTTATAGACATTTTTGGGAACATCTTAAATATCTCTTTTTTAATATGGTTGGAGAAATATTTGAATCCCACACTCTGCCAACCAAAGCCGGGCTGCACATTAAAGTGATCGGGAGCTTTCCCGGCCCAAACCATCATTTGTGGACCACGGGGACAATAATCTAACTTTTTTTTGTCACTCTTTTGTCTTATTCTTGCATTTAATATCAATTAAGTTCAACCGCCCGTTGCATCATAGAGGATTAAATAGGTCCACAGCCCCTTCCTAAAAAATCTGTGGTTCTACTACCATGTAAGCAGCATAATTCCCCCCGAACCCTCCTACGTGTTTCAGGTGGTTTGGCCCAAGGCTCGTCTTTACTCTAAATCACGCTGGCGCGAAGCAGAGAGAGGCCGGGCGGAACGGAGAGGGCTAAAATAAAAAAAAGAAAGGAGGCGGCGGCCAAATGTGCCAAATGAACTGACATCTTCTCAAGACAAGCTGGTAGGTTAGTGAAAGGAAAGAGAGATGGATAATTGGCCTGGTTGTGAATTTTATCATATAACGTGGCGAGTGTTTGCAACTGTCACAACTGTCAACTTAAAAATGTCACAATGTAGGTATAGGATTATCTATGCTTAAAGTGCATTCATATTTCCATAGAAGAACCGAAAACTTGTTGCTTTAAATGCCAGTTAACCATTTTGATGAACAGAGTTGCCAAACGCTTCATCACACTTTATTTGTAGCCTGTTATATCGTGCATTTCCACAGGCGCGCAAACATGAACAACTCCAATGTTAACTGTGTTTTTCATGGTTCTGGAATGTTCTGTAGCATCAGCGCAGGATGCCAGAACCACTGATGATCCAGATGAGGGCAGGACTGCTGAAGGGCCAGGTAGAGGAAGACAGTTAGTCAAGATAGACGTTTATGATGGAAAATATGGTCTACAGAAGAAAACCATGATATGTGTAGATTAAATAGTGCAGATAATTTAACAAGATCATAATTAAATATGCAAACAAATTAATAAGTGAATGAAAGGATAGGCTAGATAAATACATAAAGTGTGTTTTTCAGCAACATAAAGAACCCCCTAAATGAAATGTTTGTGTAGCCTCAGAAGATCAGGTGCCTGAAGGTGAATGCAGTCATGGAGAAACCAGGACCACAGAGGAAACAGGTAGCAGGATTTAAATGAACTAATCGTTGAAAACGCATCAAAATAAGACCAAATGAAATAGGTAACCACTGTTTAATCAATAATTGTCTATGTAACCTACATTACTTTTTAATTGTTATTATAGGCCTGTGAAGTCAGAAACTAAGAGGGAGGTGCGCACACTGTTATCAACTCAATATTAAATATCTTTTTTATTGTTATGGAATGTTTTTTAGCGTCGAAGCAGCAGACCATTTCCACCACTGATGATCCAGATGAGGGCAGGACTGCTGAAGGGCCAGGTAGAGGAAGAGAGTTAGTCAAGATAGACGTTTATGATGGAAAATATGGCATACAGAAGAACAACAGAAGTTATGTAAAGGAACTGATTTGTGAAAAGACTTCTTTATCATTATCTTTATTTTATTTGAATTTCAATTATACATTGTTAAAGGGGCGTGAATAATTGTATGCCATAATCTAAATAAAATAAAAGGCATTGTGAGAGAATTGTTTTTTTTAAATCTTTTTCTATGTACTCAAATTTTACCTCCGTATCAGAGTGGCCTGAATTTGAATTTAATTCCCGGACTGAGAAAAGGGCCCACTCCGGCCCTGCTGCCAACCACAATGAAACAAGGAATAATCACTCATCCCTAAACCTGGGAAAGAACATAAACTAATTGACAACCTTATACCTATAACTTTACTCAATAATGTTTATAAAATTTTAACTAATATATATGCAAACAGGTTGAAATCTGGCATCACTCAAATCATTTCAGATATGCATCTGGGTTTATAAAAGGTCATTCAATTCATAACAATACACGACCTGTGCTTGACTTGCTGGAGTAAAATCACTTAATTGAGGAAAATGGTTTTATTTTATTTTTAGATTTTTTTTTTAAGCATTCGATACAATTGAACACACATTTATTTTCAGTAGGCTAGAAATATTTGGCTTTGGTGAAAACTTCATTAATGTGATAAAATTAATTTATAAAGATACAAATAGTACAGTCATACTACCACAGGGTACAAGATTCTTTGTAGGTAAAGGTATTAAGCAATGATGTCCTATATCTCCTTTACTCTTTATTATAGCAGCAGAAATGCTTTCAATTCTCATTAAAAATACTAATTTTGAAAAACTGAAGGTTCTAGACAGACAGCTAGCAATTAGCCAACTCGCTAATGATACTACAATTTTTCTGAAAAATAGTGACCAGAGGCTAACACACACACACACACACACACACACACACACACACACACACACACACACACACACACACACACACACACACACACACACACACACACTCATTCAACTCATTCTCATATTGTCCTCCTTAAATTCTCACCTTCCCTCTTCCTCTTTCCTTGTCCTTCTGTTGTCTTAACTACTGCTGCAAATGATAATGTGGTTTGTTGCAGCCGTCCACCAGAGACGGAAGGACGTAACGGGTTGTTCCGACGCATTTTTACTATCGCCACCGGGCTGTTCTGTTCTTAGTGGTGTTGGACACAGAAACCTCCTGAAATACGAACATCTGACAGTAAGACGAGTCGTTTTCCTGCTAAATGACATGAATGCAGTCAGAACTCACCTGTTCCCGATGTTTCTAACAACTGTAGTCAGCCAGTTCTGATCAACCTGAGACAGACTGGTTCCAGCAGACAACAGGACCACCAGCAGGATCCAGGGCAGGAGACGCATCTGCAGGTTCCAGGAGGAGAAAACATGTTGACCTCACAGTCAGACAGCAACAAAGCAGTCATCTCCAGATACTAGAGGAATGAGTGCTCCTCACCTTCTCTGCTGCTTCTAGACTGATTCCAGACTGAATTCAGCTCTGAACCACCTGTTCAGACGGAGGACGGTTTCAGGTCTTCACAGGGCTGATGTGGAGGAGACCAGGAGTGGGCAAATCAGCTTTCAGCTGTTTTTCAACAGGTTTGATTCTGCCCCCTGTTTTTGTATTTTTGGACTTTTGGATTTTGTGTTTCTGTTATTAAACCCTTTTAGTTTTGAGAACTCCTGCTCTTGGGTCCTTCGTTCTGCCTCAGATCATGACACTGCTGTTACGCCTGAATTTCCCCAGTGAGGGATGAATAAAGTTCTATTCTATTCCACTGTGCTGGTGAAACACCCCTATAAACCTTCCAACTGTCCATTAACTTCTTATCCAGGTTCAGGTTGCTGCTGAAGCAGCCTAAGCAGAGACTGGATTATTGTAATGCGTTGTTGGCATATTGTCTGAAAAGCTCGCTGAATAGCCTCCAACTGATCCAGAACGCAGCAGCGAGGGTGCTGACAGGAATCTGTTAGCGAGATCACGTCTCTCCCGTGTTAGCTTCCCTCCACTGGCTCCACGTGAAATTTAGAATTGAGTTTAAAATTCTGCTTCTCACATATAAGGCCGTTAATGGCCTAGCTCCTCGTTATCTACCAGACCTGATAGCTCGTTATGCTCCTAATAGAGCTCTCCGCTCTCAGAGTGCAGGATTACTCGTCGTTCCTAGAATATCTAAAAGTAGGTTTGGAGGACGGGCCTTCTGCTACCAGACACCTTTATTATGGAACCAGCTACCAGTTTGGGTTCAGGAGGCTGACACCACCTCCATCTTTAAAACTAAACTGAAAACATTTCTGTTCAGTAAAAACTACAGTTAGTCTAAACCAGGGGTCGGGAACCTTTTTGGCTGAGAGAGCCATGAACACCACATATTTTTAAATGTAATTCCGTGAGAGCTATACAATATGTTTAAAACTAAAAATACAAGTAAATGTGTGGATTTTGTAATTTTAAAAGTTTTAAAGTACAATAGTACAATAATTCTCTGAATTTCTTTTAATAGCATTGCTATGCTGTTGCTAATCAATGATGAGTATTTCTTACCCTTAATGTGACTTCTGGTGCTGCGTGGTTTTGCTGATGGCTTTGTCGTCTGGTTGATACGTGGCGAGGTTAAGCTTCACGCAGGCGTTGAGACTTCCATCCGTTAAACGTGATCGTAGGTTGGTCTTAATGTTCTTTAGATGTGAGAAAGACTGCTCACATGCATACGTAGAGCCAAACATTGTCAGTACAGCAATACTCACCCGCTGCAGTGTGTGGTATGTGACAGGAAGCGCATTCCAAGTTTTGACAGGGTTTCTAAATTCAGCTAGCTGACAACGCGATTAAAACGAGGGAAGTTTACTTTCTGATCTCAGGGCAAGCCGGTGTGCAGACCCTTTTGCACATGTGCAGATCGGCCGCTATTTTTGAACGTAAAATACGGCAACCCTACTTGAATAGTTTCTCTGCCTCATCTGCGTTGCTCATGTGATTGATAGATGGTAAAGAGAAATATAGACACAACGAAATGTATTTTTGCCACTTTCCCACTGAAATTGCGGCTGGCTTTCTAGCAGCCGGTGACAGTCGCCGGTTCGCGCATGCGCAAAGGAGTCTAACAAAACATTTTTTTATAATTAAACATTTGTCTGCGAGCCAGATGCACCCATCGAAAGAGCCACATCTGGCTCACGAGCCATAGGTTCCCGAACCCTGGTCTAAACTATAGTGTTTTAGGGCTAATAGTTATAGGAGCTCAGACTAGAGTAGCTTGTCTTAATCACAGCTTCATCATAGCTTTGCTGCTATAGGCCTACGCTGCAGGGAGACGCCAACATGATCTGCTGAGTGGTGTCTCCCAGTTCCCTCCTCTGTCCATCCCAGCGTTTACCTCCACCTGTGTGTAGGTGTGTTCAGGGTGTCGGTTGCCGTGGTGACCAGTGATCTAGTCCTCTGACCATCTCACCTCAGTGCTGCTACCTGCATCTGTTTATGTAGTCATTTCATTCAGTCATTTGTGTCTCTCCTCTCTCTGTCCTCCCTCCTCTCTTTCTTCCCTCCTCTCTGTCCTCCCTCCTCTCTGTCCTTCCTCCTCTCTATCCTCCATCCTCTCTCTGTCCTCCCTCCCCTCTCTGTCCTCCATCCTCTATGTCCTCCCTCCTCTCTGTCCTCCATCCTCTCTCTGCCTCCATCCTCTGTCCTCTCTCTGTCCTCTCTCTGTCCTCCTCTCTCTGTCCTCTCTCTGTAATCCTCTCTCTGTCCTCCATCCTCTCTCTGTTCCTCCATCTCCATCTCTGTCCTCCATCCTCTCTCTGTCTCCATCCTCCATCTCTCTCTATCCTCCTCCGTCCTCCATCTCTCTCTGTCCTCCATCCTCCTCTCTGTCTCTCTCTCTCTCTCTCCTGTCCTCCATCCTCTCTCTGTCCTCCATCCTCTCTCTGTCCTCCATCCTCTCTCTGTTCTCTCTGTTCCTCTCCTCTCTGTCCTAAATCATGTCCTCCTCTCTCTCCATCCTCTGAATCCTCATCCTCATCTCTCTGTCCTCCATCCTGTCTCCATATCTCTCATATCTCCATCTCTCTGTCCTCTCTCTATGTCTAATCCTCCATCTCTCTGTCCTCCTCTATCTCTCCAATACTATCTATCTGTCCTAAATCTCTCTCTGTAATCCAAATCTTCTGTCCTCCATCATCTCTCTGTCCTCCATCTCTCTGTCTCCATCTCTCTGTCCTCCATCCTCCTCTCTGTCCTCCATCCCTCTCTGTCCTCCATCTCTCTCTATGTCCTCCATCCTCTCTGTCCCTCTCTCGTCCTCTCTCACTACTCCCTCTCTCTGTCCTCCTCTCTCTGTCCTCCATCCTCTCTCTGTCCTCCATCCTCTCTCTGTCTCTCCATCTCTCTCTGTCCTCCTCCTCTCTGTCCTCCCTCTCTGTCTCCATCCTCTCTGTCCTCTCTCCTCTCTGTCTCCATCTCTATGTCCTCCATCCTCTCTTGTCCTCCATCTCCTCTCTCTGTCCTCCATCCTCCTCTCTGTCCTCCATCCTCTCTGTCCTCCATTCTCTCTTTGTCCTCCATCTCCTCTCTGTCCTCCATCCTCTCTGTCCTCCCTCTCCTGTCCTCCATTCTCCTTTGTCCTCATCTCTCTTGTCCTCCATCCTCTCTCCGTCCTCTCTCTGTCCTCCCTCCTCTCTGTCCTCCTTCCTCTCTGTCCTCCATCCTCTCTCTGTCCTCCATCCTCTCTCTGTCCTGTCTCTCCTCTTTTTCTTTCTTTATCCAGCTGGTCTTCATCATGAAGGTCCCTCCATATCATCCAGGTCCTGGTCCAGGTTTCTTCCTCTTAAAGTGTTAAAGTGTCTTAAAGTTTTTTCTTGCCACTGTTTGGCTTAAAGTTTTTTTTCTCCTTCTTTGGAAGTTTTTTTTTTTTTTTTTACCTGCCATTATCATTGATTAAGATTTAATATTATAATTTTAGTTAATGATATTATCTCGGGGGTCATGATCTGGGTCTCTGTAAAGCTCCTAGAGACAATTGGCATTGTAACAGACGCTATACAAATAAAGTTGAATTGAATTGAACAGACACACGCAGCTGGTTGGATGCTGAAGCTGACTTTTATTCAGAAGCAGTGAGCAGAAACAGTTGTGTTTTAAAGATGACATGTTTGATGACAGTCAGAGATCCAGTCAACAGCTCCCAGTTCAGCCACGTTTCCAGCTCTGGTCCCAGCAGCTGCTTTCTTCTGAGCAGCAGCAAAGACGTCAGGATGTGATGATGAAGAGGCTGGTAATTCTGTGATGTCACACGGCCCTGCAGGTCTGAAGGCTTCACTGAGTTCTGGACTTGGATCCACAATAGACGATGAAATGAACACTGACATGTCAAAAAGACGTCATTTCTTTTCACAGCGTGTTCCCTTTAGGGAAGCGATGCAGAGTAATGTTAAAGCATGCAGCTCATTTTCAGACCCTGACCTCCACTAACACCCGCTACCCCCAATCTGGGCTTCACTTCCTCCCCCAGCTGCCTCCACCGTAGCCCTTCCCCCAGCTGCCTCCACCGTAGCCCCTCCCCCAGCTGCCTCCACCTTAGTCCCTCCCCTTGCTACCTCCACCTTAGCCCCTCCCCTTGCTGCCTCCACCGGAGCCCCTCCCCCAGCTGCCTCCACCTTAGTCCCTCCCCTTGCTACCTCCACCTTAGTCCCTCCCCTTGCTGCCTCCACCGGAGCCCCTCCCCCTGCCGCCCCTCCCTCTGCCGCCTCTACCGGCGCCCCTCCCCCAGCTGCCTCCACCTTAGTCCCTCCCCTTGCTACCTCCACCGTAGCCCCTCCCCCAGCTGCCTCCACCGTAGCCCCTCCCCCAGCTGCCTCCACCTTAGTCCCTCCCCTTGCTACCTCCACCTTAGCCCCTCCCCTTGCTGCCTCCACCGGAGCCCCTCCCCCAGCTGCCTCCACCTTAGTCCCTCCCCTTGCTACCTCCACCTTAGTCCCTCCCCCCTGCCGCCTCCACCGGCGCCCCTCCCCTCGCCGCCTCCACCGGAGCCCCTCCCCTGCTGCCTCCACCAGAGCCCTCCCCTCGCTGCCCTCCACCTAGTCCCTCCCCTTGCTACCTCCACCTTAGTCCCTCCCCCTGCCGCCTCCACCGGCGCCCCTCCCCTCGCCGCCTCCACCGGAGCCCCTCCCCTGCTGCCTCCACCAGAGCCCCTCCCCTCGCCGCCTCCACCGGCGCCCCTCCCCTCGCTGCCTCCACCGGCGCCCCTCCCCTCGCTGCCTTCACCCTGTCCAGGCACAGCTGCATTGTCGAGACAGAACTCTTGAATCTGACCCCCTGTGGAGCAGCTGTAACAGCCAAATGTTCTGGAAGGTGTGTAACAGCGATACACTTTGCTGATATCACCCACAGCTCCACCAATGGCCTGAAGTGATTTTAAAACATCGTTTCTGCTGATACGTCTATTTCCAGACCGATCATAAACCCTTGTAAATGCAAAAGCAACATCAGCATAGTTTTGACGAGAAGCAGTTATCTCATTGATTAGACGGCGGTTAGCACATCCCCTGCATGGGGAGAAGAATGAGTAGATGAGCAGGAAGTCAGTCTCTCTGTTCGCTTGCAGTTGTCCTAAATGAGGCATGACGCGTTGTTCTGCATGGTCTTCAAGCTGTTTGTTTGGTCCTACTCCAGCTACAATGATCCTGTCACTGAAATACACCTCACCTATATTAAGTTTTTCTTTAACTGCTTGACTCTCCTGCAGGATCTCATTCAGTCTATTCCGGTCCTCGACCAGAGGGACGTCTGCAGCGTAACAGAACTGGCCAGAAATTTGATAGCTGTGGACACAAAAGAGACATAAAGCTGTGAGATGACTCTGTCCAGGTTCTGGCAGCTTTCTCAGTCTAACAGATCAGCGTGAACTCGTTCCAGATGTTTGAGGTGCAGAAACCTTCAGTCTACAGAAGAGTCTCAACACCGCTTTAAACAAGAACCAGGAGTTGTGGAGGTCCTTCACAGAACTCTGTTGTAAACTCAGTGAACTGCCAGTTTCACAGGTTTTATATATATATAAAAATATTTATTTTCCAGTATCTTATTTATATCACTTAGAGATGTGTAAAACAAGACAAGAGGTGTCTGATACTCATACAGAACTGGACATATATATATTTATTTTCCAGTATCTTATTTATATCATCCATCCATCCATTCTCTATACCCGTTTCATCCTCTGGAGGGTCACAGGGATCTGCTAGAGTCTATTCCAGCCGTCGTCTACGGGCTGAGGGGTCCACCCTGGACAGGTCGCCAGTCCATCGCAGGGCCACATGCAGACAAACGACCACACACATTCACTCCTACGGGCAATTTAGAACCACCAATCAACCTGACATGCATGTCTCTGGACTGTGGGAGGAAGCCGGAGTACCCAGAGGAAACCCACACAAGCACAGGGAGAACATGCAAACTCCACACAGAAAGACCTGCTGAGGTTCGAACCAGTAACCCTCTAGCTGTGAGGCAACAGTGCTAACCGCTAAGCCACCGTGCTGCCTTATTTATACCACTTAAAAATATATCACTTAAAAATGTGTTAAACAAGACCAGAGGTGTCTGATACTGATACAGAACTGGATATTAAAACTCTGAAGCTCTGTTTCCTCCTCTGTCTTGTGTTGGACACAGAAACCTCCTGAAATACGAACATCTGACAGTAAGACGAGTCGTTTTCCTGCTAAATGACATGAATGCAGTCAGAACTCACCTGTTCCTGATGTTTATTTATAACAACTGTAGTCAGCCAGTTCTGATCAACCTGAGACAGACTGGTTCCAGCAGACAACAGGACCACCAGCAGGATCCAGGGCAGGAGACGCATCTGCAGGTTCCAGGAGGAGAGAAAACATGTTGACCTCACAGTCAGACAGCAACAAAGCAGTCATCTCCAGATACTAGAGGAATGAGTGCTCCTCACCTTCTCTGCTGCTTCTAGACCGATTCCAGACTGAATTCAGCTCTGAACCACCTGTTCAGATGGAGGACGGTTTTCAGGTCTTCACCGGGCTGATGTGGAGGAGACCAGGAGGCTTTTATTGGTGGACGACACTGAGGAGAGGTGGGAACCAGCTCTTGAAAGAAAGCAGAAGTAAGATCTTATCTTCATTTACTGAAACACATCACCATATGTGGTCATCCACAACAGATCATTTTGCAAGGCTGTCCACTGTCATCACTGTCATCACTATTACAACACCTGAACCTGAACCTGAACCAGGACCAGGACCCTGAAAACAGGAGAACATCAGAGAACAATCAGAGGTGGAGAACAGAGCTGATGGAGAGCTGGACGTGTTCATACAGTCCCAACAAAGAGCTGTTGACAGTTGAAGAGCAGTTTAAAACCAACATGTGCGAGCAGATTAAACTCTGGATTCAAACAATAACTGGGTAAACTGGTCCAAACCAGTTAAAACAGAACCTATTCTCTAAACTGTAACAACCTGGTTCATCTGTCCCCTGCTTACACACCTATGGTGAGCAAACAACCCCCCACCACTAGGTATGTGAAGAAATGGTGTGAGGAGACCACCATGGCATTGATGGACCGTTTTGAAACAGCTGACTGGGAAGTCAGTCCACACGGGGAGGACATGGACAGTCTGACGGATTATATTAACTTCTGCGTGGAGAACACTGTACCAACCAAGACGGTACGGTGCTTCTGTGAGGTAGTCCTCTACATCTTTAACCTTGGCCTCAGTCTGGAGTGACTTCCTGCTCTGTGGAAGACTTCTTGTGTGGTTCCGGTACCAAAATCTGCACAGCCCAGGGAGCTCAACCACTTCAGATCTGTAGCCTTGACCTCCCACCTGATGAAGACCATGGAGAGGATCATTCTCAACTTCCTCCGAACCTTGGTTAGAGCTGAACTGGACCCCCTGCAGTTTGCCTATCAGCCAGGCATTGGTGTGGATGATGCAGTCATCTACCTGCTACACCGAGCTCTTTCTCACCTGGAGAACACCAGAAGCACTGTGACAGTCATGTTCTTTGACTTCTCCAGTGCTTTCAACACCATACAGCCATCGCTACTCAGGGGGAAGCTGGAAGGAGCTGGAGTTGACAACCACGTGACTGCAAGGACCATCGACTACCTCAGTACATGGGCTTCACAGCTATGTGTCTGATGTGGTACGTCTGCCGTGGACGTCCGCATGCCAGCTCCTGGTTCCAGTCTGCCGCCTACACCGGCGCCGAGGCCGCTCGCCTGAACTGTCCCTGCCATCTGCCCAGCACTGATGCTGTCCACCTGAACTGTCTCTCCTGTCTGGCCCGGTGCCTGAACTTATTCTGTCTGGCCTGTGGGCCTAGTGACTGTTTTGTTTTTTTTGGGTTGTTCCCTGCCTTCTGGCCCACTCTGCCCGCCCTGCTCTGCTCCCCTTACTGTGTTTTGTTCTTTTGATTTGTTTTGGACCTGGGGGGGTGTGTACTGTCATGGCCTGGTCGGTCATGGTAGCTTTGTGTGTGTTTGTCTGTCAAGTTGGCGTCACTACCTGTCTCTTGTCGGCTGTTTCCTGTTTTACTTTGAAGGTTTGTCTTGTCTCTGTTGTTTTCTGCTTTGCTTCCTCCCTCTTGTTACCTTGATTCCCTGCACCTGCCTCTCATTTGTTCCTCTGTGTATTCAAGTCTTGTCTTTGCACCTGTTCTGTGCTGGTCCGTTGTCTTCCATGGTCTACGTCCTGTGAGTTTCCCTGTCGTTTGTTCTGCTTATTTTCCCGTTTGGATTTCTGTTCATTTCCCTAGTCTCTGTAGTTGTGTTACCTGTTTGCAGTCCTGCTTGTTTTCCCTCTTGTCGTCTCCTGGAATTTAAGTTAAGTTTATGTTTTTGGATTTTGTGTCTTTGTTATTAAACCCTTTTTGTTTTGAGAACACTGCTGTTACAAGTGAATTTCCCTGGTGAGGGATTAATAAAGTTCTATTCTATTCCACTGTGTTGGTGAAACACCCCTATAAACCTTCCAACTGTCCATTAACTTCTTCTTAACCAGGTTCAGGTTGCTGCTGAAGCAGCCTAAGCAGAGAATCCCAGACCTCCATCTCTATCCGTGGCCTTAAAGGACTCAGGGAAGACTTCTTCCATCCCTGAAGCCCTGCTTCCTTGGAGCCTTTTCAGTACCTCAGTGACCTCAGCCTCAGTAATGAACGAGCCCGTCTCAGACTCCACAGCTTCCTCTGTGGAAGACATGTTGGCATTGAGAACATCCTCAAAGTCCTATCACCTGCTGAGGTTAACAGGGCTCCACCCTCAGAGGATAGATGGTTGGGGAAGCACTGCTTTTTCCACCTGAGCTTCCAGTATCTTCTTGGAGTCAATCAGAAGCCACTTTCCATGGCCTCACCCCAAACTCCTCCCATAGTTTTTTGCCTCAGTAACTGCGAGCCTGCAGCCTGCTGGTACCTGTTGGTTCCTTCATGAGTCCCACAAGCTAACCAAGCTCGATGGGATTCCTTCTTGTTGCTCTTCTCTGGACTTGTTTGTCTCTCCTTTGACCCAGACTGTGACTAATTGTTTCTCTTTGGTTCTCTCCCAGCCATCAGCTGTCATGGACATCCACCTGGTGTCCCAGGGAAGTCTGATCTTCCACCAGTGCCAGCTTCAGGGTGTGTTGACCTCAGTCAGACCTGAATTATAACAGCCACTTGATATTTGTTTGAATAAACCCCTTTGAAGTTGACATCATGACCAACTGCATACTTGACTCCTCTTTCTTGCCTCCAATATGTTCCATGGATGGTTTGTCTCAACTGCTACTTGAAACAGGAGCTAATACATACCTTCTAAACGAGGCTACAGTCCAGTTTCTTCACAAACCACATGTTTTCTGTGTTCCCTGAGGCGTCCATTAACAACCATCCCCATTCAAGGATTGATATTGATAGAGTGATTTGCCTCTGTGTGCTTTGGCTGCAACACTGTTTCCTCCTTCACCTTCAAAGTCACAAACCATGGTGCCAGTTTGACGACCCAGACTTGGACTAAGAGCCGATGGGTCGACTTCAAGGCTGTCAACAGGACAGTCTTTCTTGCTTGAACATTTCAAGCTAACAGGCTCCTGTTCCAAACCTGTGATGCCTTCAGCTGAGTAACAGGAGTCCACTGTCCCAACTTCAAAGTAGTGTGAAGGAGTTTGTCCCCCGTGTCTCCGGGGCCCTCTCCTCAGCAGAACAGAAGTACTCAATCCAGACTAGGAGGTCCTGGTGGATCTGGCTCCCAGAATGGCAGCTTATGTAACTGTACTTCAGGCAGTTCATGCTCTGGAGAAACCAGCAGGCCCCTACAGTGCTGCTCACAAACCTTTTAACTCTAGTTAATGTGAATAAATAGCTGAGACTAAATCTGCTTCCTACAGCTTCACAGTGAAGGGACATGTTTTTACCAACATATGAACTCAGCAATAAAATTAGACCTGAGGTTGATTTAAATTCTTAGTTTCCACCTCATCATGATTCTTAGAAACAGAGCAGGGTGTGGTCAGTGTTTTGAAATGCTGCATTTACAGAACTACTGAGCTGAGATCAGATAAAGATGCACTGACATTGGCAATGTTGTATTGCTTCATCGAGGGCAGGGACTGGTTTGAGCTGCTACAAGGTTGTTGTGGCAAATTTTATCATCTCTGTTTTAGCCACTAAAAGACTAAGGATTCTGAGTCAGACCAAGAATAACCTTAAATAACAAGGATTGAATGAATTTATTCTCCGTTTGCATGCAAAAGGGGTGAGACCTCCACCTCAGCAGGCGATGCAGGAATGACCAGGAGTGTCAGTAAACCAAGTGTTTTGGATGCTTTGGATAAATACTAGAAACAGGAAAAGAAACCGTTTTTTTGACAGCCGCCATGGGGCAAAAATGAATGCAGCTGTTTGAGAATAAACATGTTCATGGTTGAATTTTGATGATTTTTTTAACCACTATACAAGGCTTTTTTGTTCACAGTCAGCTGAGAGAAGCAGTGGTGACCCTGGGAAAATCATGAACCCCTTGGCTGTAACTCAATTATGTATTGCTTAATCTGGTCCAGAACTGGTGTGTATGATTATCGTCTGAGCCTGAATTTACCTACAGTGTGAAAGTAATTCTCTGTGTTCTTTTATTTGGTGCCATTGAACAGACTAAAAACAAAGACCAATTAAAGAGTTTAATATACAATGATTAATGCAAAGATTCAATATGCCATGCAGAATATTTTAATCAGCTGATGGTACATCTTCCTGACACCACAAATCTCTTGTGGTGTCAGGAAGATGTCAGTCAGACCTGAATTATAAGTCACTTGATATTTGTTTGAATAAACCCCTTCGAAGGTGACATCATGAGCAACTACATACTTGATTCCTCTTTCTTGCCTCCAATTTGTTCCATGGAAGGTGTTTGTCTCAACTGCTGCTTGAAACAGGAGCTAATACAGTAAACCCTCACACTTGGCGGTTAATGGTGGCTGTGACCCTCCCGTGATCTGAAACTAACTAAGCTGCAACTCAGCTAAAACTCAGCTACAACTAAGCTGTGATGCAGCTCTGACTCAGCTACAACTGACCTACAACTCAGCCGCAACTCAGCCACAACTCAGCTGCAATTCAATTGGAACTCAAAAACAACTCAGCTGCAACTCAGCTACAATTTAGCTACAACTCAGTTGCAACTCAGCTGCAACTCATCTGCGACTAAGCTGCAACTCGACTGCAACTCAGCTACAACTCAGCTGCTGCAAACGCAACTCAGCTGCAACTCATTTGCAACTCAGCGGCAACTCAGTTGTAACTCAGCTGCAACTCAGCTGTGACTAAGCTGCAACTCAGCTTTAACTCAGTTGCAACTCAGCTACGACTAAGCTGCAACTCAGCCGCAACTCAGTTGAAACTCAGCTGCAACTCAGCTGCGAATAAGCTGCAACTTGGCTGCAAGTCAGCTACAACTCAGCTGCAAGTCAGCTAAAACTCAGCTGCAACTCAGATGCTACTCAGTTACAACTCAGGTGCAACTCAGCTGCAATGCAGCTCTGACTCAGCCACAACTGAGCTCAAACTCAGCCGCAACTCAGCTGCAACTCAGCTGCGACTAAGCTGCAACTCAGCTGCAACTCAGTTTCAACTCAGCTGCAACTCAGCTTTCAACTCAGCTGCAACTCAGCTTCAACTTAGCAACAACTCAGTTGCAACTAACCTGCAACTTAGCTGCAACGCAGCTGCGACTCAGTTGCAACTCAGCTGCAACTCAGTTGTAACTCAGCTGCAACTCAGCAGCGACTAAGCTGCAACTCAGCTGCGACTCAGTTGCAACTCAGCCGCAACTCAGTTGATACTGAGCTGCAACTCAGCTGCAACTAAGCTGCGACTCAGTTGCAACTCAGCTACAACTCAGTTGCAACTCAGCTACAATGCAGCTGCGACTCAGCTGCAACTCAGCTAAAACTCAGTTGCAACTGAGTTGCAACTCAGCTGCAACGTAGGTGTGACTCCGTTACAACTCAGCTGCAACTCAGCTGCAATGGAGCTGCGACTCAGCTACAACTCAGCTGCGACTCAGCTACAACTCAGCTGCAACTTAGTTGCAACTCAGCTACAACTCAGCTGCAACGCAGCTGAAACTCAGTTGCAACTAAGCTACAACTTAGCTGCAACCAAGATGCAACTCAGCTACAACTTAGCTGCAAATCAGCTGCAACTCAGCTGCAACTCAGTTGCAACTCAGCTGCAACTAAGCTACAACTTAGCTACAACTCAGTTTCAACTTAGCTGCAACGCAGCTGCGACTCATTTGCAACTCAGCTGCAACTCGGCCACAACCCAGCTACAATTTAATTACAACTCAGTTGTAACTCAGCTGCAACTCAGCTGTGACTAAGCTGCAACTCAGCTTTAACTCAGTTGCAACTCAGCTACGACTAAGCTGCAAATCAGCCGCAACCCAGTTGAAACTCAGCTGCAACTCAGCTATGACTAAGCTGCAACTCGGCTGCAACTCAGCTACAACTCAGCTGCAAGTCAGCTAAAACTCAGCTGCAACTCAGTTGCAACTCAGCTGCGACTCAGATGCTACTCAGCTACAACTCAGCTGCAACTCAGCTGCAATGCAGCTCTGACTCAGCCACAACTGAGCTCAAACTCAGCCGCAACTAAGCTGCAACTCAGCTGCGACTCAGCTGCAACTCAGCTGCAATTCAATTGGAACTCAACAGCAACTCGGCCACAACCCAGCTACAATTTAATTACAACTCAGTTGCAGCTCAGCTGCAACGTAGGTGTGACTCAGCTACAAATCAGCTGCAACTCAGATGCAACGGAGCTGCGACTCAGCTACAACTCAGCTGCAACTCAGCTACAACTCTGATACAACTCAGCTACAATGCAGCTGCGACTCAGCTTGAACTCAGTTGCGACTCAGCTGCAACTCAGTTTCAACTCAGCTGCAACTCAGTTGCAACTCAGCTGCAAACTTAGCTGCGACTAAGAGGCAATTCCGCTATAACTCGGCTGCAACTCAGCTACAACTCCGATACAACTCAGCTACAATGCAGCTGCGACTCAGCTGCAATTCAGCTTCAACTTAGCAACAACTCAGTTGCAACTCACCTGCAACTTAGCTGCAATGCAGCTGCGACTCAGTTGCAACTCAGCTGCAACTCAGTTGTAACTCAGCTGCAACTCAGCAGCGACTAAGCTGCAACTCAGCTGCGACTCAGCTGCAACTCAGCTGCAACTAAGCTGCAATTCAGCTAAAACTCGGCTGCAACTTAGCTGCAACGCAGCTGCGACTCAGTTGCAACTCAGCTGCAACTCAACTACGACTAAGCTGCAACTCAGCTCAGTCTGCCACCGCGACCATCCGCCTCGCCAGCTTCTGGTTCCAGTCCGCCGCTATCCGCCTCGCCAGCTCCTGGTTCCAGTCCTGTCGTTTGTTCTGCTTATTTTCCTGTTCGGATTTCTGTTCATTTCCCTAGCTTCTGTAGGTTGCTGCTGAAGCAGCCTAAGCAGAGAATCCCAGACCTCCATCTCTATCCGTGGCCTTAAAGAACTCATCTTAAAGAACCCACATGTTGGTGGGATTGAGAACATCCTCAAAGTCCTTCTATCACCTGCTCAGGTCAACAGGGCTCCATCCTCAGAGGATAGAGGGTTGGTGAAACACCGCTTTTTCCACCTGAGCTTCCAGCATCTTCTTGGAATCAATCAGAGGCCACTTCCCATAGCCTCACCAAACTCCTCCAATAGTTTTTGCCTCAGTAACTGCGAGCCTGCAGCCTGCTGGTACCTGTTGGTTCCTTCATCAGTCCCACAAGCTAACCAAGCTCGATGGGATTCCTTCTTGTTGCTGTTTTCTGGACTTGTCTCTCCTTTGAACCAGACTGTGACTAATTGTTCTCTTTGGTTCTCTCGCAGCCATCAGCTTTCATGGACATCCACCTGGTCTCCAGGGAAGTCTGATCTTCCACCAGTGCCAGCTTCAGGATGTGTTGACTTCAGTCAGACCTAATTTATAAGTCACTTGATATTTGTTTTAATAAACCCCTTTGAAGTTGACATCATGCCCAACTACATACTTGACTCCTCTTTTTTGCCTCCAATTTGTTCCATGGATGGTGTTTATCTCAACTGCTGCTTGAAACAGGAGCTAATACATACCTTCTAAACAAGGCTACAGTCAAGCTGTTCTTCACAAACCACATGTTTTCTGCATTCCCTAAGGCATCCATTAACAACCATCCACATTCAAGGATTGATATTTATGGAGTGATTTGCCTCTGTGTGCTTTGGCTGCAAGACTGTTTCCTCCTTCACCTTCAAAGTCAGAAACCATGGTGCCAGTTTGACGACCCCGACCAGCTCACAGACTTGGACTAAGAGCCGATGGGTCAACTTCAAGGCCGTCAACAGGACAGTCTTTCTTGCTTGAACATTTCAAGCTAACAGGCTCCTGTTCCAAACCTGTGATGCCTTCAGCTGAGTAACAGGAGTCCACTGTCCCAACTTCAAAGTAGTGTGAAGGAGTTTGTCCCCCGTGTCTCCGGGGCCCTCTCCTCAGCAGAACAGAAGTACTCAATTCAGACTAGGAGGTCCTGGTGGATCTGGCTCCCAGAATGGCAGTTTATGTAACTGTACTGCAGGTAGTTCATGCTCTGGAGAAACCAGCAGGCCCCTACAGTGCTGCTCACAAACCTTTTAACTCTAGTTAATGTGAATAAATAGCTGAGACTAAATCTGCTTCCTACAGCTTCACAGTGAAGGGACATGTTTTTTACCAACATATGAACTCACCAGTAAAATGAGACCTAAGGTTGATTTAAATTCTTAGTTTCCACCTCATCATGATTCTTAGAAACAGAGTAGGGTGTGGTCAGTGTTTTGAAATGCTGCATTTACAGAACTACTGAGCTGAGATCAGATAAAGATGCACTGACATTGGCAATGTTGTAATGCTTCATCGAGGGCAGGGACTGGTTTGAGCTGCTACAAGGTTGTTGTGGCAAATTTTATCATCTCTGTTTTAGCAACTAAAAGACTAAGGATTCTGAGTCAGACCAAGAATAACCTTAAATAACAAGGACTGAATGAATTTATTCTCCATTTGCATGCAAAAGGGGTGAGACCTACACCTCAGCAGGCGATGCAGGAAAGACCAGGAGTGTCAGTAAACCAAGTGTTTTGGATGCTTTGGATTAATACTAGAAACAGGAAAAGAAACTGTTTTTTTGACAGCTGCCAGCTGCGACTCAGTTGCAACTCAGCTGCAACTCAGTTGTAACTCAGCTGCAACTCAGCAGCGACTAAGCTGCAACTCAGCTGCGACTCAGCTGCAACTCAGCTGCAACTAAGCTGCAATTCAGCTTACTCAGTTACTCAGATACTCAGCTGAGTTGCAGCTGAGTATCAACTCAGTTGATACTCAGCTGCAACTCAGCTGCAACTAATCTGCAATTCAGCTAAAACTCGGCTGCAACTTAGCTGCAACGCAGCTGCGACTCAGTTGCAACTCAGCTGCAACTCAGTTGCAACTCAACTACGACTAAGCTGCAACTCAGCTACAACTCAGTTGCAAACTCAGCTACAATGCACCTGCGACTCAGCTGCAACTCAGCTAAAGCTCAGTTGCAACTGAGTTGCAACTCAGCTGCAACGTTGGTGTGACTCAGCTACAACTCAGCTGCAACTCAGCTGCAACAGAGCTGCAACTCAGCTACAGCTCAGCTGCGACTCAGCTACAACTCAGCTGCAATTCAGCTGCAACTTAGCTACAACTCAGCTGCAATGCAGCTGAAACTCAGTTGCAACTAAGCTACAACTTAGCTGCAACCAAGATGCAACTCAGCTACAACTTAGCTGCAAATCAGCTACAACTCAGCTACAACTCAGTTGCAACTCAGCTACAACTCAGCTGCAACTCAGCTAAAATTCAGCTGCAACTCAGCCACAACTCAGCTGTAACTCAGCTACAACTATATAAAGTTTTAATAAATAAAGTTTTATAAATAAAGTTTTATCTTATCTTAACTAGGCTTGCCTGTTCCTGGTTCTAGTCCGCCGCCATGACTATCCACCTCGCCAGCTTCTGGTTCCAGTCTGCCACCGTCCACCTCATCTGCTACTGGTTCCAGTCCACCGCTGCCCGCCTTGAAAGCTCCTGGTTTCAGTCCACCACTGTCCGCCTCGCCAGCTCCTTGTTCCAGTCCACTGTTGCGGCCATCCTCCTCGCCTTCTCCTGGTTCCTGTCCGACGCCATCCGCCTCGTCTGCTCCTGGTTCCAGTTATACCGCCGTCCGTCTCGCCAGCTCCTGGTTCCAGTTCACCGCCATCCGCATCGCTGCTCCTGTTTCCAGTCCGCCACCACGACCATCCACCTCACCAGTTTCTGGTTACAGTCCTCCGCCTCACCAGCTCCTGTTTCCAGTCCACCGCTGTCCACCTCACCAGCTCCTGTTTCCAGTCCACCGCTGTCCACCTCACCAGCTCCTGGTTCAAGTCCACTGCTGTCCACCTCGCCAGCTCCTGGTTCAAGTCTGCCGCCGTCCTCCTCGCCAGCTCCTGGTTCTAGTCTGCCGCCGCCACCGCCGCCTCGTCTGCTCCTGGTTCCAGTCTGCCGCTTAAACCGGCGCCAAGGCCACCCGCCTGAAACTGTCCCTGCCGTCTGCTAGGCGCTGATACCGTCTGCCTGAATTGTCTCTCCTTTCTGGCCAGGTGCCTGAACTTATTCTGTCTGGCCTGTGGGCCTAGTGACTGTTTTGTTTTTTTTTGGGTTGTTCCCTGCCTTCTGGCCCCCTCCGCCTGCCCTGCTCTGCTCCCCTTTCTGTATTTGTTCTGTTGTTTTGTTTTGGACCTGGGGTGGGGGGGGGGGGGGGGGGGTGTACTGTCATGGCCTGGTCGGTCATGGAAGCTCTGTGTGTGTGTTCGTCCGTCAAGTTGGCATCACTCCCTGTGTCTTGTCTGCTGTTTCCTGTTTTACTTTGAAGGTTTGTCTTGTCTCCGTTGTTTTCTGCTTTGCTTCCTCCCTCCTGTTACCTTGATTCCCTGTACCTGCCTCTTGTTTGTTCCTCTGTGTATTTAAGTCTTGTCTTTGCCCCTGTTCTGTGCTGGTCCATCATCTTCCATGTTCTACATCCTGTGAGTTTCCCTGTCGGTTGTTCTGCTTATTTCCCATTTAGATTTCTGTTCATTTCCCTAGTCTCTGTAGTCGTGTTATCTGTTTGCAATCCTGCCTGTTTTCCCTGTCGTCGTCTCCCGGGATTTAAGTTAAGTTTATATTTTTGGACTTTTGGATTTTGTGTTTTTGTGATTAAACCCTTTTAGTTTTTAGAAATCCTGCTCTTGGGCCCTTCGTTCTGCCTCAGATCATGACACTGCTGCTACGCGTGAATTTCCCCGGTGAGGGATTAATAAATTTCTATTCTATTCCACTGTGTTGATGAAACCTTCCAACTGTCCATTAACTTCGTCTTATCCAGGTTCAGGTTGCTGCTGAAGCAGCCTAAGCAGGGAATCCCAGACCTCCATCTCTATCCGTGGCCTTAAAGAACTCAGGGAAGACTTCTTCCATCCCTGAAGACCTGCTTCCCTGGAGCCTTTTCAGTACCTCAGTGACCTCAGCCTCAGTAATGGACGAGCCCGTCTCAGACTCCACAGCTTCCTCTGTGGAAGACGTGTTGGTGGGATTGAGAACATCCTCAAAGTCCTTCTAGCACCTGCTGAGGTCAACAGGGCTCCACCCTCAGGGGATAGAGGGTTGGTGAAACACCGCTTTTTCCACCTGAGCTTCCAGCATCTTCTTGGAGTCAATCAGAAGCCATTTTCCATGGCCTCACCAAACTCCTCCCATAGTTTTTGCCTCAGTAACTGCGAGCCTGCAGCCTGCTGGTACCTGTTGGTTCCTTCATGAGTCCCACAAGCTAACCAAGCTCGATGGGATTCCTTCTTGTTGCTCTTTTTCCGGCCTTGTTTATCTCTCCTTTGACCCAGACTGTGAATAATTGTTTCTCTTTGGTTCTCTCCCAGCCATCAGCTGTCATGGACATCCACCTGGTCTCCCAGGGAAGTCTGATCTTCCACCAGTGCCAGCTTCAGGATGTGTTGACCTCAGTCAGACCTGAATTATAACAGCCACTTGATATTTGTTTGAATAAACCCCTTTGAAGTTGACATCATGACCAACTGCATACTTGACTCCTCTTTCTTGCCTCCAATATGTTCCATGGATGGTTTGTCTCAACTGCTACTTGAAACAGGAGCTAATACATACCTTCTAAACGAGGCTACAGTCCAGTTTCTTCACAAACCACATGTTATCTGCGTTCCCTGAGGCGTCCATTAACAACCATCCCCATTCAAGGATTGATATTGATAGAGTGATTTGCCTCTGTGTGCTTTGGCTGCAACACTGTTTCCTCCTTCACCTTCAAAGTCACAAACCATGGTGCCAGTTTGATGACCCAGACTTGGACTAAGAGCCGATGGGTCGACTTCAAGGCTGTCAACAGGACAGTCTTTCTTGCTTGAACATTTCAAGCTAACAGGCTCCTGTTCCAAACCTGTGATGCCTTCAGCTGAGTAACAGGAGTCCACTGTCCCAACTTCAAAGTAGTGTGAAGGAGTTTGTCCCCCGTGTCTCCGGGGCCCTCTCCTCAGCAGAACAGAAGTACTCAATCCAGACTAGGAGGTCCTGGTGGATCTGGCTCCCAGAATGGCAGCTTATGTAACTGTACTTCAG
Source organism: Hirundichthys speculiger (assembly GCA_018398805.1). NCBI lineage: Eukaryota > Metazoa > Chordata > Actinopteri > Beloniformes > Exocoetidae > Hirundichthys > Hirundichthys speculiger. The sequence continues at coordinate 87,927 of JAGFBZ010000266.1, read as the reverse complement.
GCAGTTCATGCTCTGGAGAAACCAGCAGGCCCCTACAGTGCTGCTCACAAACCTTTTAACTCTAGTTATTGTGAATAAATAGCTGAGACTAAATCTGCTTCCTACAGCTTCACAGTGAAGGGACATTTTTTTACCAACATATGAACTCAGCAATAAAATTAGACCTGAGGTTGATTTAAATTCTTAGTTTCCACCTCATCATGATTCTTAGAAACAGAGCAGGGTGTGGTCAGTGTTTTGAAATGCTGCATTTACAGAACTACTGAGCTGAGATCAGATAAAGATGCACTGACATTGACAATGTTGTAATGCTTCATCGAGGGCAGGGACTGGTTTGAGCTGCTACAAGGTTGTTGTGGCAAATTTTATCATCTCTGTTTTAGCAACTAAAAGACTAAGGATTCTGAGTCAGACCAAGAATAACCTTAAATAACAAGGATTGAATGAATTTATTCTCCGTTTGCATGCAAAAGTGGTGAGACCTCCACCTCAGCAGGCGATGCAGGAATGACCAGGAGTGTCAGTAAACCAAGTGTTTTGGATGCTTTGGATAAATACTAGAAACAGGAAAAGAAACCGTTATTTTGACAGCCGCCATGGGGCAAAAATGAATGCAGCTGTTTGAGAATAAACATGTTCATGGTTGAATTTTGATGATTTTTTTAACCACTATACAAGGCTTTTCTGTTCACAGTCAGCTGAGAGAAGCAGTGGTGACCCTGGGAAAATCATGAACCCCTTGGCTGTAACTCAATTATGTATTGCTTAATCTGGTCCAGAACTGGTGTGTATGATTATCGTCTGAGCCTGAATTTACCTACAGTGTGAAAGTAATTCTCTGTGTTCTTTTATTTGGTGCCATTGAACAGACTAAAAACAAAGACCAATTAAAGAGTTTAATATACAATGATTAATGCAAAGATTCAATATGCCATGCAGAATATTTTAATCAGCTGATGGTACATCTTCCTGACACCACAAATCTCTTGTGGTGTCAGGAAGATGTACCATCAGCCAGGAAAATGCACCTCGAATGTCAGATTGTGTCCATTCTTATAGCTCCAGAAAGGCAGATCCTTGCGTTCTTCTGAGTTTATTGCCCTTTGTCTCAGAATCCAGGTGGCCAACAGCTCTGAATCACAGGTCAAGACACATGCTGTTGTGTTGTTTGTCCAGGAGATGAGATGTCACTAAAATGTGTTTATCTATGCTGTCACTTCCTTGGAAGACAGCAGGTCAGGAAGTCAGGAAGTCCCAATCGTCAGGTTATAAAGCAGCAAACTGAGGACTCACGGTCATAAAACCAGCCAGCATTGCCACAAGCAATAAAGTTTAGCTTTAACAGTTAAAACTGTTCTTGTGAGTTAATCCTAAATCCTAACAGCTGTAATATTCTGGAACAGTTGTAGTGGCATCTATTAGCAACCGCAAATATCATGTTTTGTATTCAGCTTTCCTGCACCTAGTGGGATGAGCTGATATCAGTAGCTGTGACACTGACGATGACTGACAGTGAAAACTGTAACTTTTCTATCAAAGGGCGTCGCAGTGAGAGTACAACGAAGTTAAGTGTCTTACCATGAATAAAAATGTTGTTCTAACCCTTTCCTTTTCCTTGTCCAATCTTCTCAAAAATTCATAAGACCGATGGGGTTTCCACTTGCTGGTCTTATAATGAATTGCATCTGATATTTTTTAAGTGCTTCATCAGGTCAGCCTGAGATTCCTACAGACCATAAAGATTAAATGTCCTCATGGACCATACAATATCTCCTGGATGGACCTCCCACAATGCCTGGGTTATTCACTGAGAAACAGGAAGTAGGTGGTTCTAAAACATAAAAATGTGAAAAATTAATTAAAAAAGCGACTGAGCTGCAACTCAGCTACGCCTCAGTTGCAACTCAGCTACGACTAAGCTGCAACTCAGCCGCAACTCAGTTGATACTCAGCTACAATGCAGCTGCGACTCAGCTGCAACTCAGCTAAAACTCAGTTGCAACTAAGCTACAACTTAGCTGCAACCAAGATGCAACTCAGCTACAACTTAGCTGCAAATCAGCTGCAAACTCAGCTGCAACTCAGTTGCAAACTAAGCTACAACTCAGCTAAAACTCAGCTGCAACTCATTTGCAACTCTGCTAAAATGCAGTTGCGACTCAGCTGCAACTAAGCTACAACTTAGCTACAACTCAGTTTTAACTTAGCTGCAACGCAGCTGCGACTCATTTGCAACTCAGCGGCAACTCAGTTGTAACTCAGCTGCAACTCAAGCTGTGACTAAGCTGCAACTCAGCTTTAACTCAGTTGCAACTCAGCTACGACTAAGCTGCGACACAGCTGCAACTCAGTTGCAAACTTAGCTACAACTCAGCTAAAACATAGCTGCAAGTCAGCTACTATGCAGTTGCGACTCAGCAGCAACTCAGCTAGATCTCAGCTACAACTTAGCTACAACTCAGTTACAACTGAGCTGCAACTCAGCTGCAACGCAGTTGCAACTCAGTTGCAACTCAGCTGCAATTCAATTCACCTAAAACTCAGCTGCAACTCAGCTACAACTCAGTTGCAACTCAGCTACAACGCCGTTGCAACTCAGCTACAACGCAGATGAGACTCAGCTACAACTTAGCTACAAATCAGTTGCAAGTCAGCTGCAACTCAGCCGCAACGCAGTCGCGACTCAGCTGCATCTCAGCCGCAACGCAGTCGCGACTCAGCTACAACGTAGCTAAAACTCAGTTGCAAGTCAGTTGCAACTCAGCAACAACGCAGTTGTGACTCAGCTACGACTAAGCTACAACTGAGCTGTAACTCAGCTGAAACTCAGGTACAAATCAGCTGCAACTTAGCTGCGACCCAGCTGCAACTTAGCTGTAACGCGGCTGCGACTCAGGTGCAACTCAGCTACAATTCAGTTGCAACTCAGCTGCAACTCAGTTGTAACTCAGCTGCAAACTCAGTTGTAACTCAGCTGCAACTCAGTTGCAACTCAGCTACGACGAAGCTGCAATCCAGCTAAAACTCTGCTGCAACTCAGCTACAACTCAGTTACAATTCAGCTACAACACAGCTGCGACTCAGCTGCAACTCAGTTGCAACTTAGCTACAACTCAGTTGCAACTCATTTGCAACTCAGCTACAATGCAGTTGCGACTAAGCTGCAACTCAGCTAGAACACAGCTACAACTTATCTACAACTCATCTGCAACTCAGCTGTGACTCAGCTGCAACTCAGATGTAACTAAGCTACGACTAAGCTACAACTCAGCTGCGACAAGGCTGCAATTCAGCTAAAACTCGGCTGTAACTTAGCTACAGCTCAGCTAAAACTCAGCTGCAACTCATTTGCAACTCAGCTACAACGCAGTTGTGACTCAGCCTCAACTCAGTTGCAACTTAGCTACAACTCAGATAAAACTCAGCTGCAACTCATTTGCATCTCAGAGACAATGCAGTTCGACTCAGCTGCAACTCAGCTAGATCTCAGGTACAACTTAGCTACAACTCAGTTGCAACTCAGCTGACACGCAGCTACGACTCAGTTGAAACTCAGCTGCAACTCAGTTGTAACTCAGCTGCAAGTAAGCTGCGACTAAGCTGCAACTCAGTTGCAACTCAGCTGCAATTCACCTAAAACTCTGTTACAACTCAGCTACAACCTAGCTGCGACACAGCTGCAACTCAGTTGCAACTTAGCTACAACTCAGCTAAAACTTAGCTGCAAGTCAGCTACTATGCAGTTGTGACTCAGCAGCAACTCAGCTAGATCTCAGCTACAACTTAGCTACAACTCAGTTACAACTGAGCTGCAACTCAGCTGCAACGCAGTTGCAACTCAGTTGCAACTCAGCTGCAATTCACCTAAAACTCAGCTGCAACTCAGCTACAACTCAGTTGCAACTCAGCTACAACGCAGTTGCAACTCAGCTACAACGCAGTTGAGACTCAACTACAACTTAGCTACAAATCAGTTGCAAGTCAGCTGCAACTCAGCCGCAACGCAGTCGCGACTAAGCTGCAGCTCAGCTGCAACTCAGTTGCAACTCTGCTACGACTAAGCTACAACTCAGCTTCAACTTAGTTGCAACTAAGCTGCGACTAAGCTGCAACGCAGTCGCGACTAAGCTACAATGTAGCTAAAACTCAGTTTCAAGTCAGTTGCAACTCAGCAACAACGCAGTTGTGACTCAGCTACGACTAAGCTACAACTGAGCTGTAATTCAGCTGAAACTCAGGTACAACTCAGCTGCAATGCAGCTGTGACTCAGGTACAACTGAGCTACAAATCAGCTGCAAATTAGCTGCGACCCAGCTGCAACTTAGCTGTAACGCGGCTGCGACTCAGGTGCAACTCAGCTGCAACTCATTTGGAACTCAGCTACAACGCAGTTGCAACCCAGCTACAACTTAGGTACAACTCAGCTACAACGCAGTTGAGACTCAGCTACAACGTAGCTAAAACTCAGTTGCAAGTCAGTTGTGACTCAGCTACAACGCAGCTGCGACTCAGTTGCAATTCAGCTACAACTCAGTTGTAACTCAGCTGCAACGCAGCTGCGACTAAGCTGCAGCTCAGCTGCAACTCAGTTGCAACTCTGCTACGACTAAGCTACAACTCAGCTGCAACTCAGTTGCAACTAAACTGCGACTAAGCTGCAATTCAGCTACAACTCAGCTGCAACTCAGCTACAACTCTGTTACAACTCAGCTACAACCTAGCTGCGACACAGCTGCAACTCAGTTGCAACTTAGCTACAACTCAGCTAAAACATAGCTGCAAGTCAGCTACTATGCAGTTGCGACTCAGCAGCAACTCAGCTAGATCTCAGCTACAACTTAGCTACAACTCAGTTACAACTGAGCTGCAACTCAGCTGCAACGCAGTTGCAACTCAGTTGCAACTCAGCTGCAATTCACCTAAAACTCAGCTGCAACTCAGCTACAACTCAGTTGCAACTCAGCTACAACGCGGTTGCAACTCAGCTACAACGCAGATGAGACTCAGCTACAACTTAGCTACAAATCAGTTGCAAGTCAGCTTCAACTCAGCCGCAACGCAGTCGCGACTCAGCTGCATCTCAGCCGCAACGCAGTCGCGACTCAGCTACAAAGTAGCTAAAACTCAGTTGCAAGTCAGTTGCAACTCAGCAACAACGCAGTTGTGACTCAGCTACGACTAAGCTACAACTGAGCTGTAACTCAGCTGAAACTCAGGTACAAATCAGCTGCAACTTAGCTGCGACCCAGCTGCAACTTAGCTGTAACGCGGCTGCGACTCAGGTGCAACTCAGCTACAATTCAGTTGCAACTCAGCTGCAACTCAGTTGTAACTCAGCTGCAACTCAGTTGCAACTCAGCTACGACGAAGCTGCAATCCAGCTAAAACTCTGCTGCAACTCAGCTACAACTCAGTTACAATTCAGCTACAACACAGCTGCGACTCAGCTGCAACTCAGTTGCAACTTAGCTACAACTCAGTTGCAACTCATTTGCAACTCAGCTACAATGCAGTTGCGACTAAGCTGCAACTCAGCTAGAACACAGCTACAACTTATCTACAACTCATCTGCAACTCAGCTGTGACTCAGCTGCAACTCAGATGTAACTAAGCTACGACTAAGCTACAACTCAGCTGCGACAAGGCTGCAATTCAGCTAAAACTCGGCTGTAACTCAGCTACAGCTCAGCTAAAACTCAGCTGCAACTCATTTGCAACTCAGCTACAACGCAGTTGTGACTCAGCCTCAACTCAGTTGCAACTTAGCTACAACTCAGATAAAACTCAGCTGCAACTCATTTGCATCTCAGCGACAATGCAGTTCGACTCAGCTGCAACTCAGCTAGATCTCAGGTACAACTTAGCTACAACTCAGTTGCAACTCAGCTGACACGCAGCTACGACTCAGTTGAAACTCAGCTGCAACTCAGTTGTAACTCAGCTGCAAGTAAGCTGCGACTAAGCTGCAACTCAGTTGCAACTCAGCTGCAATTCACCTAAAACTTAGCTGCAAGTCAGCTACTATGCAGTTGTGACTCAGCAGCAACTCAGCTAGATCTCAGCTACAACTTAGCTACAACTCAGTTACAACTGAGCTGCAACTCAGCTGCAACGCAGTTGCAACTCAGTTGCAACTCAGCTGCAATTCACCTAAAACTCAGCTGCAACTCAGCTACAACTCAGTTGCAACTCAGCTACAACGCAGTTGCAACTCAGCTACAACGCAGTTGAGACTCAGCTACAACTTAGCTACAAATCAGTTGCAAGTCAGCTGCAACTCAGCCGCAACGCAGTCGCGACTCAGCTGCAACTCAGCCGCAACGCAGTCGTGACTCAGCTACAACGTAGCTAAAACTCAGTTGCAAGTCAGTTGCAACTCAGCAACAACGCAGTTGTGACTCAGCTACGACTAAGCTACAACTGAGCTGTAACTCAGCTGAAACTCAGGTACAAATCAGCTGCAACTTAGCTGCGACCCAGCTGCAACTTAGCTGTAACGCGGCTGCGACTCAGGTGCAACTCAGCTACAATTCAGTTGCAACTCAGCTGCAACTCAGTTGCAACTCAGCTACGACGAAGCTGCAATCCAACTAAAACTCTGCTGCAACTCAGCTACAACTCAGTTACAATTCAGCTACAACACAGCTGCGACTCAGCTGCAACTCAGTTGCAACTTAGCTACAACTCAGTTGCAACTCATTTGCAACTCAGCTACAATGCAGTTGCGACTAAGCTGCAACTCAGCTAGAACTCAGCTACAACTTATCTACAACTCAGCTGCAACTCAGCTGTGACTCAGCTGCAACTCAGATGTAACTAAGCTACGACTAAGCTACAACTCAGCTGCGACAAGGCTGCAATTCAGCTAAAACTCGGCTGTAACTCAGCTACAGCTCAGCTAAAACTCAGCTGCAACTCATTTGCAACTCAGCTACAACGCAGTTGTGACTCAGCTGCAACTCAGTTGCAACTTAGCTACAACTCAGATAAAACTCAGCTGCAACTCATTTGCATCTCAGCGACAATGCAGTTGCGACTCAGCTGCAACTCAGCTAGATCTCAGGTACAACTTAGCTACAACTCAGTTGCAACTCAGCTGACACGCAGCTACGACTCAGTTGAAACTCAGCTGCAACTCAGTTGTAACTCAGCTGCAAGTAAGCTGCGACTAAGCTGCAACTCAGTTGCAACTCAGCTGCAATTCACCTAAAACTCAGCTGCAACTCAGCTACAACTCAGTTGCAACTCAGCTACAATGCAGTTGCAACTCAGCTACAACGCAGTTGAGACTCAGCTACAACTTAGCTACAAATCAGTTGCAAGTCAGCTGCATCTCAGCCGCAACGCAGTCGCGACTCAGCTACAACGTAGCTAAAACTCAGTTGCAAGTCAGTTGCAACTCAGCAACAACGCAGTTGTGACTCAGCTACGACTAAGCTACAACTTAGCTGTAACGCGGCTGCGACTCAGGTGCAACTCAGCTACAATTCTGTTGCAACTCAGCTGCAACTCAGTGGTAACTCAGCTGCAACTCAGTTGCAACTCAGCTATGACGAAGCTGCAATCCAGCTAAAACTCTGCTGCAACTCAGCTACAACTCAGTTACAATTCAGCTACAACACAGCTGCGACTCAGCTGCAACTCAGTTGCAACTTAGCTACAACTCAGTTGCAACTCATTTACAACTCAGCTACAATGCAGTTGCGACTAAGCTGCAACTCAGCTAGAACTCAGCTACAACTTATCTACAACTCAGCTGCAACTCAGCTGTGACTCAGCTGCAACTCAGATGTAACTAAGCTACGACTAAGCTACAACTCAGCTGCGACAAGGCTGCAATTCAGCTAAAACTCGGCTGTAACTCAGCTACAGCTCAGCTAAAACTCAGCTGCAACTCATTTGCAACTCAGCTACAACGCAGTTGTGACTCAGCTGCAACTCAGTTGCAACTTAGCTACAACTCAGATAAAACTCAGCTGCAACTCATTTGCATCTCAGCGACAATGCAGTTGCGACTCAGCTGCAACTCAGCTAGATCTCAGGTACAACTTAGCTACAACTCAGTTGCAACTCAGCTGACACGCAGCTACGACTCAGTTGAAACTCAGCTGCAACTCAGTTGTAACTCAGCTGCAAGTAAGCTGCGACTAAGCTGCAACTCAGTTGCAACTCAGCTACGACTAAGCTGCAACTCAGCTCTGACCAAGCTGCAATTCAGCTAAAACTCGGCTGTAACTCAGCTACAACGCAGTTGCGACTCAGCTACAACTCAGTTGCAACTCAGCTTAAACTCAGCTTAAACTCAGCTGCAACTCATTTGCAACTCAGCTACAATGCAGTTGCGACTCAGCTGCAACTCATTTGTAACTCAGCTACGAATAAGCTACAACTCAGCTGCAACTCAGTTGCAACTAAGCTGCGACTAAGCTGCAATTCAGCTACAACTCGGCTGCAACTCAGCTACAACTCTGTTACAACTCACCTACAACCCAGCTGGGACACAGCTGCAACTCAGTTGCAACTTAGCTACAACTCAGCTAAAACTCAGCTGCGACTTAGCTACAACTAAGTTGCAAATGAGCTGCAACTCAGCTGCAATGCAGCTGCGACTCAGTTGCAACTCAGCTACAACTCAGTTGCAACTCAGCTACAACTCACTTGCAACTCAGCTACAACTCAGTTGCAACTCAGCTACAACTCACTTGTAACTCAGCTGAAACTCAGTTGCAACTCAGCTACAACTCACTTGCAACTCAGCTGAAACTCAGTTGTAACTCAACTGCAACTCAGCTGCGACTAAGCTGCAACTCAGTTGCAACTCAGTTGCAACTAAGCTACGACTAAGCCACAACTCAGCTGCAACTCAGTTGCAACTCAGGTACGACTAAGCTTCAATTCAGCTGCAAGTCAATTGCAACTTAGCTACAAATCAGCTAAAACTCAGAAGCAACTCATTTGCGACTCAGCTACAACTTAGCTATAATTCAGCTGCAACTCAGCTGCAAGGCAGCTGCGACTCAGTTGCGAGAAAACTGCAACTCAGCTGCAACTCAGTTTCAACTCAGCTAAAACTCAGCTGCAACTCAGTTTCAACTCAGCTAAAACTCAGCTGCAACGCAGCTGCAACTCAGGTGCAACTCAGCTGCAATACAATTGCATCTCAGCTACAACTCAACTACAAATCAGCTGCAACTAAGGTACAACTCAGCTGCAACTCAGATGCAACACAGATGCAAAACAGCTACAACTCAGCTGCAACTCAGCTACATCTCAGCTACAACTCAGCTGCAATTCAGCTGCAACTCAGCTACAATTCAGCTGCAACTCAGCTGTAACTCACTTGCAACTCAGCTACAACTCAGCTGCAACTCAATTGCATCTCAGCTACAACTTAACTACAACTCAGCTGCAACTCATCTACAACTCAGCTGCAACTCAGATGCAACTCAGTTTCAACTCAGCTAAAACTCAGCTGCAACTCATTAGCAACTCAGCTACACAACGCAGTTGAGACTCAGCGACAACGTAGCTAAAACTCAGTTGCAAGTCAGTTGCGACTCAGCTACAACGCAGCTGCGACTCAGTTGCAACTCAGCTACAACTCAGTTGCAACTGTGCTGCAACTCAGCTGCAACGCAGCTGTGACTCAGTTGCAACTCAGTTGCAACTCAGCTACAACTCAGTTACAACTCAGCTGCAATTCACCTAAAACTCAGCTGCAACTCAGCTACAACTCACTTGCAACTCAGCTCAAACTCAGTTGTAACTCAGCTGCAACTCAGCTGCAACTCAGTTGCAACTCAGCTACGACTAAGCTACAACTCAGCTGCAACTCAGGTGCGACTAAGCTACAACTCAGCTGCAACTCAGGTGCGACTAAGCTGCAATTCAGCTACAACTCAGATACAACTCAGCTACAACCCAGCTGCGACTCAGTTGCAAGTCAGTTGCGACTCAGCTACAACGCAGCTGTGACTCAGTTGCAACTCAGCTACAACTCAGTTGTAACTCAGCTGCAACGCAGCTGCGACTAAGCTGCAACTCAGTTACAACTCTGCTGAAACTCAGTTGTATCTCAACTGCAATTTAGCTGCAACTAAGCTGCAACTCAGCTGCAACTAAGCTGCAACTCAGCTGCAACTCAGTTGCAACTAAGCTACGACTAAGCTACAACTTAGCTGCAACTCAGTTTGCAACTCAGGTGCGACTAAGCTGCAATTCAGCTACAACTCGGTTGCAACTTAGCTACAACTCAGATACAACTCAGCTGCAACCCAGCTGCGACTCAGCTGCAAGTCAATTCAACTTAGCTACAAATCAGCTAAAACTCAGCAGCAACTCATTTGCGACTCAGCTACAACTTAGCTACAACTCAGCTGCAACTCAGCTGCAATGCAGCTGCGACTCCGTTGCGAGAAAGCTGCAACTCAGCTGCAACTCAGTTTCAACTCAGCTAAAACTCAGCTGCAACGCAGCTGCAACTCAGTTGCAACTCAGCTGTGACTCAGCTACAACTCAGCTTCAACTCAGGGTCAACTCAGCTGCAATACAATTGCATCTCAGCTACAACTCAACTACAAATCAGCTGCAACTAAGGTACAACTCAGCTGCAACTCAGATGCAACACAGATGCAAAGCAGCTACAACTCAGCTGCAACTCAGTTGCAACTCAGCTACATCTCAGCTACAACTCAGCTGCAACTCAGCTACAATTCAGCTGCAACTCAGCTGTAACTCACTTGCAACTCAGCTGCAACTCAGCTGCAACTCAATTGCATCTCAGCTACAACTTAACTACAACTTAGCTGCAACTCATCTACAACTCAACTGCAACTCAGATGCAACTCAGTTTCAACTCAGCTAAAACTCAGCTGCAACTCAGTTGCAATGAAGCTGCTACTCAGCTGCAATTCAGTTGCAACTTAGCTGTGACTCAGCTAAAACTCAGCTACAACTCATTTGCAACTCAGCTACAACGCAGTTGAGACTCAGCTACAACGTAGCTAAAACTCAGTTGCAAGTCAGTTGCAACTCAGCTACAATGCCGCTGTGACTCAGTTGCAACTCAGCTACAACTCAGTTGCAACTCAGCTACAACTCAGTTGCAACTGAGCTGCAACTCAGCTGCAACGCAGCTGCGACTCAGTTGCAACTCAGCTACAACTCAGTTACAACTCAGCTGTAATTCACCTAAAACTCAGCTGCAACTCAGCTACAACTCACTTGCAACTCAGCTGAAACTCAGTTGTAACTCAGCTGCAACTCAGCTGCGACTTAGCTGCAACTCAGCTGCAACTCAGTTGCAACTCAGCTACGACTAAGCTACAACTCAGCTGCAACTCAGGTGCGACTAAGCTGCAATTCAGCTACAACTCGGTTCCAACTCAGCTACAACTCAGATACAACTCAGCTACAACCCAGTTGCGACTCAGTTGCAAGTCAGTTGCGACTCAGCTACAACGCAGCTGCGACTCAGTTGCAACTCAGCTACAACTCAGTTGTAACTCAGCTGCAAAGCAGCTGCGACTAAGCTGCAACTCAGTTGCAACTTTGCTACGACTAAGCTACAACTCAGCTGCAATTTAGTTGCAACTGAGCTGCGACTAAGCTGCAATTCAGCTACAATTCGGCTGCAACTCAGCCACAACTCTGTTACAACTCAGCTACAACCTAGCTGCGACACAGCTGCAACTCAGTTGCAACTTAGCTACAACGCAGCTAAAACTCAGCTGCAACTCAGCTACTATGCAGTTGCGACTTAGCAGCAACTCAGCTAGATCTCAGCTACAACTTAGTTACAACTCAGCTGCAACGCAGCTGCGACTCAGTTGCAACTCAGCTGCAACTCAGCTACAACTCAGCTGCAACTCAGCTGCAATTCACCTAAAACTCAGCTGCAACTCAGCTGCAACTTAGCTGCAACTCAGCTGAAACTCAGCTACGACTAAGCTACAACTCAGCTGCAACTCAGGTGCGACTAAGCTGCAATTCAGCTACAACTCGGTTGCAACTCAGCTACAACTCAGATACAACTCAGCTATAACCCAGCTGCGACTCAGCTGCAAGTCAATTGCAACTTAGCTACAACTCAGCTAAAACTCAGCTGCAACTCATTTGCAACTTAGCTAATATGCAGTTGCAACTCAGCTACAACTCAACTACAACTCAGCATCAGCTCAGTTACAAATCAGCTAAAACTCAGCANTAATTACAACTCAGTTGCAGCTCAGCTGCAACGTAGGTGTGACTCAGCTACAAATCAGCTGCAACTCAGATGCAACGGAGCTGCGACTCAGCTACAACTCAGCTGCAACTCAGCTACAACTCTGATACAACTCAGCTACAATGCAGCTGCGACTCAGCTTGAACTCAGTTGCGACTCAGCTGCAACTCAGTTTCAACTCAGCTGCAACTCAGTTGCAACTCAGCTGCAAACTTAGCTGCGACTAAGAGGCAATTCCGCTATAACTCGGCTGCAACTCAGCTACAACTCCGATACAACTCAGCTACAATGCAGCTGCGACTCAGCTGCAATTCAGCTTCAACTTAGCAACAACTCAGTTGCAACTCACCTGCAACTTAGCTGCAATGCAGCTGCGACTCAGTTGCAACTCAGCTGCAACTCAGTTGTAACTCAGCTGCAACTCAGCAGCGACTAAGCTGCAACTCAGCTGCGACTCAGCTGCAACTCAGCTGCAACTAAGCTGCAATTCAGCTAAAACTCGGCTGCAACTTAGCTGCAACGCAGCTGCGACTCAGTTGCAACTCAGCTGCAACTCAACTACGACTACGCTAGCTGCAACTCAGCTCAGTCTGCCACCGCGACCATCCGCCTCGCCAGCTTCTGGTTCCAGTCCGCCGCTATCCGCCTCGCCAGCTCCTGGTTCCAGTCCTGTCGTTTGTTCTGCTTATTTTCCTGTTCGGATTCTGTTCATTTCCCTAGCTTCTGTAGGTTGCTGCTGAAGCAGCCTAAGCAGAGAATCCCAGACCTCCATCTCTATCCGTGGCCTTAAAGAACTCATCTTAAAGAACCCACATGTTGGTGGGATTGAGAACATCCTCAAAGTCCTTCTATCAGCTGCTCAGGTCAACAGGGCTCCATCCTCAGAGGATAGAGGGTTGGTGAAACACCGCTTTTTCCACCTGAGCTTCCAGCATCTTCTTGGAATCAATCAGAGGCCACTTCCCATAGCCTCACCAAACTCCTCCAATAGTTTTTGCCTCAGTAACTGCGAGCCTGCAGCCTGCTGGTACCTGTTGGTTCCTTCATCAGTCCCACAAGCTAACCAAGCTCGATGGGATTCCTTCTTGTTGCTGTTTTCTGGACTTGTCTCTCCTTTGAACCAGACTGTGACTAATTGTTTCTCTTTGGTTCTCTCGCAGCCATCAGCTTTCATGGACATCCACCTGGTCTCCCAGGGAAGTCTGATCTTCCACCAGTGCCAGCTTCAGGATGTGTTGACTTCAGTCAGACCTAATTTATAAGTCACTTGATATTTGTTTTAATAAACCCCTTTGAAGTTGACATCATGCCCAACTACATACTTGACTCCTCTTTTTTGCCTCCAATTTGTTCCATGGATGGTGTTTATCTCAACTGCTGCTTGAAACAGGAGCTAATACATACCTTCTAAACAAGGCTACAGTCAAGCTGTTCTTCACAAACCACATGTTTTCTGCATTCCCTAAGGCATCCATTAACAACCATCCACATTCAAGGATTGATATTTATGGAGTGATTTGCCTCTGTGTGCTTTGGCTGCAAGACTGTTTCCTCCTTCACCTTCAAAGTCAGAAACCATGGTGCCAGTTTGACGACCCCGACCAGCTCACAGACTTGGACTAAGAGCCGATGGGTCAACTTCAAGGCCGTCAACAGGACAGTCTTTCTTGCTTGAACATTTCAAGCTACAGGCTCCTGTTCCAAACCTGTGATGCCTTCAGCTGAGTAACAGGAGTCCACTGTCCCAACTTCAAAGTAGTGTGAAGGAGTTTGTCCCCCGTGTCTCCGGGGCCCTCTCCTCAGCAGAACAGAAGTACTCAATCCAGACTAGGAGGTCCTGGTGGATCTGGCTCCCAGAATGGCAGCTTATGTAACTGTACTTCAGGCAGTTCATGCTCTGGAGAAACCAGCAGGCCCCTACAGTGCTGCTCACAAACCTTTTAACTCTAGTTAATGTGAATAAATAGCTGAGACTAAATCTGCTTCCTACAGCTTCACAGTGAAGGGACATGTTTTTTACCAACATATGAACTCACCAGTAAAATGAGACCTAAGGTTGATTTAAATTCTTAGTTTCCACCTCATCATGATTCTTAGAAACAGAGTAGGGTGTGGTCAGTGTTTTGAAATGCTGCATTTACAGAACTACTGAGCTGAGATCAGATAAAGATGCACTGACATTGGCAATGTTGTAATGCTTCATCGAGGGCAGGGACTGGTTTGAGCTGCTACAAGGTTGTTGTGGCAAATTTTATCATCTCTGTTTTAGCAACTAAAAGACTAAGGATTCTGAGTCAGACCAAGAATAACCTTAAATAACAAGGACTGAATGAATTTATTCTCCATTTGCATGCAAAAGGGGTGAGACCTACACCTCAGCAGGCGATGCAGGAAAGACCAGGAGTGTCAGTAAACCAAGTGTTTTTTGGATGCTTTGGATTAATACTAGAAACAGGAAAAGAAACTGTTTTTTTGACAGCTGCCAGCTGCGACTCAGTTGCAACTCAGCTGCAACTCAGTTGTAACTCAGCTGCAACTCAGCAGCGACTAAGCTGCAACTCAGCTGCGACTCAGCTGCAACTCAGCTGCAACTAAGCTGCAATTCAGCTTACTCAGTTACTCAGATACTCAGCTGAGTTGCAGCTGAGTATCAACTCAGTTGATACTCAGCTGCAACTCAGCTCAACTAATCTGCAATTCAGCTAAAACTCGGCTGCAACTTAGCTGCAACGCAGCTGCGACTCAGTTGCAACTCAGCTGCAACTCAGTTGCAACTCAACTACGACTAAGCTGCAACTCAGCTACAACTCAGTTGCAACTCAGCTACAATGCACCTGCGACTCAGCTGCAACTCAGCTAAAGCTCAGTTGCAACTGAGTTGCAACTCAGCTGCAACGTTGGTGTGACTCAGCTACAACTCAGCTGCAACTCAGCTGCAACAGAGCTGCAACTCAGCTACAGCTCAGCTGCGACTCAGCTACAACTCAGCTGCAATTCAGCTGCAACTTAGCTACAACTCAGCTGCAATGCAGCTGAAACTCAGTTGCAACTAAGCTACAACTTAGCTGCAACCAAGATGCAACTCAGCTACAACTTAGCTGCAAATCAGCTACAACTCAGCTACAACTCAGTTGCAACTCAGCTACAACTCAGCTGCAACTCAGCTAAAATTCAGCTGCAACTCAGCCACAACTCAGCTGTAACTCAGCTACAACTATATAAAGTTTTAATAAATAAAGTTTTATAAATAAAGTTTTATCTTATCTTAACTAGGCTTGCCTGTTCCTGGTTCTAGTCCGCCGCCATGACTATCCACCTCGCCAGCTTCTGGTTCCAGTCTGCCACCGTCCACCTCATCTGCTACTGGTTCCAGTCCACCGCTGCCCGCCTTGAAAGCTCCTGGTTTCAGTCCACCACTGTCCGCCTCGCCAGCTCCTTGTTCCAGTCCACTGTTGCGGCCATCCTCCTCGCCTTCTCCTGGTTCCTGTCCGACGCCATCCGCCTCGTCTGCTCCTGGTTCCAGTATACCGCCGTCCGTCTCGCCAGCTCCTGGTTCCAGTTCACCGCCATCCGCATCGCTGCTCCTGTTTCCAGTCCGCCACCACGACCATCCACCTCACCAGTTTCTGGTTACAATCCTCCGCCTCACCAGCTCCTGTTTCCAGTCCACCGCTGTCCACCTCACCAGCTCCTGTTTCCAGTCCACCGCTGTCCACCTCACCAGCTCCTGGTTCAAGTCCACTGCTGTCCACCTCGCCAGCTCCTGGTTCAAGTCTGCCGCCGTCCTCCTCGCCAGCTCCTGGTTCTAGTCTGCCGCCGCCACCGCCGCCTCGTCTGCTCCTGGTTCCAGTCTGCCGCTTAAACCGGCGCCAAGGCCACCCGCCTGAAAACTGTCCCTGCCGTCTGCTAGGCGCTGATACCGTCTGCCTGAATTGTCTCTCCTTTCTGGCCAGGTGCCTGAACTTATTCTGTCTGGCCTGTGGGCCTAGTGACTGTTTTGTTTTTTTTGGGTTGTTCCCTGCCTTCTGGCCCCCTCCGCCTGCCCTGCTCTGCTCCCCTTTCTGTATTTGTTCTGTTGTTTTGTTTTGGACCTGGGGTGGGGGGGGGGGGGGAGGGGGGGGGGGGTGTACTGTCATGGCCTGGTCGGTCATGGAAGCTCTGTGTGTGTTCGTCCGTCAAGTTGGCATCACTCCCTGTGTCTTGTCTGCTGTTTCCTGTTTTACTTTGAAGGTTTGTCTTGTCTCCGTTGTTTTCTGCTTTGCTTCCTCCCTCCTGTTACCTTGATTCCCTGTACCTGCCTCTTGTTTGTTCCTCTGTGTATTTAAGTCTTGTCTTTGCCCCTGTTCTGTGCTGGTCCATCATCTTCCATGGTCTACATCCTGTGAGTTTCCCTGTCGGTTGTTCTGCTTATTTCCCATTTAGATTTCTGTTCATTTCCCTAGTCTCTGTAGTCGTGTTATCTGTTTGCAATCCTGCCTGTTTTCCCTGTCGTCGTCTCCCGGGATTTAAGTTAAGTTTATATTTTTGGACTTTTGGATTTTGTGTTTTTGTGATTAAACCCTTTTAGTTTTTAGAAATCCTGCTCTTGGGCCCTTCGTTCTGCCTCAGATCATGACACTGCTGCTACGCGTGAATTTCCCCGATGAGGGATTAATAAATTTCTATTCTATTCACTGTGTTGATGAAACCTTCCAACTGTCCATTAACTTCGTCTTATCCAGGTTCAGGTTGCTGCTGAAGCAGCCTAAGCAGGGAATCCCAGACCTCCATCTCTATCCGTGGCCTTAAAGAACTCAGGGAAGACTTCTTCCATCCCTGAAGACCTGCTTCCCTGGAGCCTTTTCAGTACCTCAGTGACCTCAGCCTCAGTAATGGACGAGCCCGTCTCAGACTCCACAGCTTCCTCTGTGGAAGACGTGTTGGTGGGATTGAGAACATCCTCAAAGTCCTTCTAGCACCTGCTGAGGTCAACAGGGCTCCACCCTCAGGGGATAGAGGGTTGGTGAAACACCGCTTTTTCCACCTGAGCTTCCAGCATCTTCTTGGAGTCAATCAGAAGCCATTTTCCATGGCCTCACCAAACTCCTCCCATAGTTTTTGCCTCAGTAACTGCGAGCCTGCAGCCTGCTGGTACCTGTTGGTTCCTTCATGAGTCCCACAAGCTAACCAAGCTCGATGGGATTCCTTCTTGTTGCTCTTTTCCGGCCTTGTTTATCTCTCCTTTGACCCAGACTGTGAATAATTGTTTCTCTTTGGTTCTCTCCCAGCCATCAGCTGTCATGGACATCCACCTGGTCTCCCAGGGAAGTCTGATCTTCCACCAGTGCCAGCTTCAGGATGTGTTGACCTCAGTCAGACCTGAATTATAACAGCCACTTGATATTTGTTTGAATAAACCCCTTTGAAGTTGACATCATGACCAACTGCATACTTGACTCCTCTTTCTTGCCTCCAATATGTTCCATGGATGGTTTGTCTCAACTGCTACTTGAAACAGGAGCTAATACATACCTTCTAAACGAGGCTACAGTCCAGTTTCTTCACAAACCACATGTTATCTGCGTTCCCTGAGGCGTCCATTAACAACCATCCCCATTCAAGGATTGATATTGATAGAGTGATTTGCCTCTGTGTGCTTTGGCTGCAACACTGTTTCCTCCTTCACCTTCAAAGTCACAAACCATGGTGCCAGTTTGATGACCCAGACTTGGACTAAGAGCCGATGGGTCGACTTCAAGGCTGTCAACAGGACAGTCTTTCTTGCTTGAACATTTCAAGCTAACAGGCTCCTGTTCCAAACCTGTGATGCCTTCAGCTGAGTAACAGGAGTCCACTGTCCCAACTTCAAAGTAGTGTGAAGGAGTTTGTCCCCCGTGTCTCCGGGGCCCTCTCCTCAGCAGAACAGAAGTACTCAATCCAGACTAGGAGGTCCTGGTGGATCTGGCTCCCAGAATGGCAGCTTATGTAACTGTACTTCAGGCAGTTCATGCTCTGGAGAAACCAGCAGGCCCCTACAGTGCTGCTCACAAACCTTTTAACTCTAGTTATTGTGAATAAATAGCTGAGACTAAATCTGCTTCCTACAGCTTCACAGTGAAGGGACATTTTTTTACCAACATATGAACTCAGCAATAAAATTAGACCTGAGGTTGATTTAAATTCTTAGTTTCCACCTCATCATGATTCTTAGAAACAGAGCAGGGTGTGGTCAGTGTTTTGAAATGCTGCATTTACAGAACTACTGAGCTGAGATCAGATAAAGATGCACTGACATTGACAATGTTGTAATGCTTCATCGAGGGCAGGGACTGGTTTGAGCTGCTACAAGGTTGTTGTGGCAAATTTTATCATCTCTGTTTTAGCAACTAAAAGACTAAGGATTCTGAGTCAGACCAAGAATAACCTTAAATAACAAGGATTGAATGAATTTATTCTCCGTTTGCATGCAAAAAGTGGTGAGACCTCCACCTCAGCAGGCGATGCAGGAATGACCAGGAGTGTCAGTAAACCAAGTGTTTTGGATGCTTTGGATAAATACTAGAAACAGGAAAAGAAACCGTTATTTTGACAGCCGCCATGGGGCAAAAATGAATGCAGCTGTTTGAGAATAAACATGTTCATGGTTGAATTTTGATGATTTTTTTAACCACTATACAAGGCTTTTCTGTTCACAGTCAGCTGAGAGAAGCAGTGGTGACCCTGGGAAAATCATGAACCCCTTGGCTGTAACTCAATTATGTATTGCTTAATCTGGTCCAGAACTGGTGTGTATGATTATCGTCTGAGCCTGAATTTACCTACAGTGTGAAAGTAATTCTCTGTGTTCTTTTATTTGGTGCCATTGAACAGACTAAAAACAAAGACCAATTAAAGAGTTTAATATACAATGATTAATGCAAAGATTCAATATGCCATGCAGAATATTTTAATCAGCTGATGGTACATCTTCCTGACACCACAAATCTCTTGTGGTGTCAGGAAGATGTACCATCAGCCAGGAAAATGCACCTCGAATGTCAGATTGTGTCCATTCTTATAGCTCCAGAAAGGCAGATCCTTGCGTTCTTCTGAGTTTATTGCCCTTTGTCTCAGAATCCAGGTGGCCAACAGCTCTGAATCACAGGTCAAGACACATGCTGTTGTGTTGTTTGTCCAGGAGATGAGATGTCACTAAAATGTGTTTATCTATGCTGTCACTTCCTTGGAAGACAGCAGGTCAGGAAGTCAGGAAGTCCCAATCGTCAGGTTATAAAGCAGCAAACTGAGGACTCACGGTCATAAAACCAGCCAGCATTGCCACAAGCAATAAAGTTTAGCTTTAACAGTTAAAACTGTTCTTGTGAGTTAATCCTAAATCCTAACAGCTGTAATATTCTGGAACAGTTGTAGTGGCATCTATTAGCAACCGCAAATATCATGTTTTGTATTCAGCTTTCCTGCACCTAGTGGGATGAGCTGATATCAGTAGCTGTGACACTGACGATGACTGACAGTGAAAACTGTAACTTTTCTATCAAAGGGCGTCGCAGTGAGAGTACAACGAAGTTAAGTGTCTTACCATGAATAAAAATGTTGTTCTAACCCTTTCCTTTTCCTTGTCCAATCTTCTCAAAAATTCATAAGACCGATGGGGTTTCCACTTGCTGGTCTTATAATGAATTGCATCTGATATTTTTTAAGTGCTTCATCAGGTCAGCCTGAGATTCCTACAGACCATAAAGATTAAATGTCCTCATGGACCATACAATATCTCCTGGATGGACCTCCCACAATGCCTGGGTTATTCACTGAGAAACAGGAAGTAGGTGGTTCTAAAACATAAAAATGTGAAAAATTAATTAAAAAAGCGACTGAGCTGCAACTCAGCTACGCCTCAGTTGCAACTCAGCTACGACTAAGCTGCAACTCAGCCGCAACTCAGTTGATACTCAGCTACAATGCAGCTGCGACTCAGCTGCAACTCAGCTAAAACTCAGTTGCAACTAAGCTACAACTTAGCTGCAACCAAGATGCAACTCAGCTACAACTTAGCTGCAAATCAGCTGCAACTCAGCTGCAACTCAGTTGCAACTAAGCTACAACTCAGCTAAAACTCAGCTGCAACTCATTTGCAACTCTGCTAAAATGCAGTTGCGACTCAGCTGCAACTAAGCTACAACTTAGCTACAACTCAGTTTTAACTTAGCTGCAACGCAGCTGCGACTCATTTGCAACTCAGCGGCAACTCAGTTGTAACTCAGCTGCAACTCAGCTGTGACTAAGCTGCAACTCAGCTTTAACTCAGTTGCAACTCAGCTACGACTAAGCTGCGACACAGCTGCAACTCAGTTGCAACTTAGCTACAACTCAGCTAAAACATAGCTGCAAGTCAGCTACTATGCAGTTGCGACTCAGCAGCAACTCAGCTAGATCTCAGCTACAACTTAGCTACAACTCAGTTACAACTGAGCTGCAACTCAGCTGCAACGCAGTTGCAACTCAGTTGCAACTCAGCTGCAATTCACCTAAAACTCAGCTGCAACTCAGCTACAACTCAGTTGCAACTCAGCTACAACGCCGTTGCAACTCAGCTACAACGCAGATGAGACTCAGCTACAACTTAGCTACAAATCAGTTGCAAGTCAGCTGCAACTCAGCCGCAACGCAGTCGCGACTCAGCTGCATCTCAGCCGCAACGCAGTCGCGACTCAGCTACAACGTAGCTAAAACTCAGTTGCAAGTCAGTTGCAACTCAGCAACAACGCAGTTGTGACTCAGCTACGACTAAGCTACAACTGAGCTGTAACTCAGCTGAAACTCAGGTACAAATCAGCTGCAACTTAGCTGCGACCCAGCTGCAACTTAGCTGTAACGCGGCTGCGACTCAGGTGCAACTCAGCTACAATTCAGTTGCAACTCAGCTGCAACTCAGTTGTAACTCAGCTGCAACTCAGTTGTAACTCAGCTGCAACTCAGTTGCAACTCAGCTACGACGAAGCTGCAATCCAGCTAAAACTCTGCTGCAACTCAGCTACAACTCAGTTACAATTCAGCTACAACACAGCTGCGACTCAGCTGCAACTCAGTTGCAACTTAGCTACAACTCAGTTGCAACTCATTTGCAACTCAGCTACAATGCAGTTGCGACTAAGCTGCAACTCAGCTAGAACACAGCTACAACTTATCTACAACTCATCTGCAACTCAGCTGTGACTCAGCTGCAACTCAGATGTAACTAAGCTACGACTAAGCTACAACTCAGCTGCGACAAGGCTGCAATTCAGCTAAAACTCGGCTGTAACTCAGCTACAGCTCAGCTAAAACTCAGCTGCAACTCATTTGCAACTCAGCTACAACGCAGTTGTGACTCAGCCTCAACTCAGTTGCAACTTAGCTACAACTCAGATAAAACTCAGCTGCAACTCATTTGCATCTCAGAGACAATGCAGTTCGACTCAGCTGCAACTCAGCTAGATCTCAGGTACAACTTAGCTACAACTCAGTTGCAACTCAGCTGACACGCAGCTACGACTCAGTTGAAACTCAGCTGCAACTCAGTTGTAACTCAGCTGCAAGTAAGCTGCGACTAAGCTGCAACTCAGTTGCAACTCAGCTGCAATTCACCTAAAACTCAGCTGCAACTCAGCTACAACTCAGTTGCAACTCAGCTACAACGCCGTTGCAACTCAGCTACAACGCAGATGAGACTCAGCTACAACTTAGCTACAAATCAGTTGCAAGTCAGCTGCAACTCAGCCGCAACGCAGTCGCGACTCAGCTGCAACTCAGCCGCAACGCAGTCGCGACTCAGCTACAACGTAGCTAAAACTCAGTTGCAAGTCAGTTGCAACTCAGCAACAACGCAGTTGTGACTCAGCTACGACTAAGCTACAAATGAGCTGTAACTCAGCTGAAACTCAGGTACAAATCAGCTGCAACTTAGCTGCGACCCAGCTGCAACTTAGCTGTAACGCGGCTGCGACTCAGGTGCAACTCAGCTACAATTCAGTTGCAACTCAGCTGCAACTCAGTTGTAACTCAGCTGCAACTCAGTTGCAACTCAGCTACGACGAAGCTGCAATCCAGCTAAAACTCTGCTGCAACTCAGCTACAACTCAGTTACAATTCAGCTACAACACAGCTGCGACTCAGCTGCAACTCAGTTGCAACTTAGCTACAACTCAGTTGCAACTCATTTGCAACTCAGCTACAATGCAGTTGCGACTAAGCTGCAACTCAGCTAGAACACAGCTACAACTTATCTACAACTCATCTGCAACTCAGCTGTGACTCAGCTGCAACTCAGATGTAACTAAGCTACGACTAAGCTACAACTCAGCTGCGACAAGGCTGCAATTCAGCTAAAACTCGGCTGTAACTCAGCTACAGCTCAGCTAAAACTCAGCTGCAACTCATTTGCAACTCAGCTACAACGCAGTTGTGACTCAGCCTCAACTCAGTTGCAACTTAGCTACAACTCAGATAAAACTCAGCTGCAAACTCATTTGCATCTCAGCGACAATGCAGTTCGACTCAGCTGCAACTCAGCTAGATCTCAGGTACAACTTAGCTACAACTCAGTTGCAACTCAGCTGACACGCAGCTACGACTCAGTTGAAACTCAGCTGCAACTCAGTTGTAACTCAGCTGCAAGTAAGCTGCGACTAAGCTGCAACTCAGTTGCAACTCAGCTGCAATTCACCTAAAACTTAGCTGCAAGTCAGCTACTATGCAGTTGTGACTCAGCAGCAACTCAGCTAGATCTCAGCTACAACTTAGCTACAACTCAGTTACAACTGAGCTGCAACTCAGCTGCAACGCAGTTGCAACTCAGTTGCAACTCAGCTGCAATTCACCTAAAACTCAGCTGCAACTCAGCTACAACTCAGTTGCAAACTCAGCTACAACGCAGTTGCAACTCAGCTACAACGCAGTTGAGACTCAGCTACAACTTAGCTACAAATCAGTTGCAAGTCAGCTGCAACTCAGCCGCAACGCAGTCGCGACTCAGCTGCAACTCAGCCGCAACGCAGTCGTGACTCAGCTACAAACGTAGCTAAAACTCAGTTGCAAGTCAGTTGCAACTCAGCAACAACGCAGTTGTGACTCAGCTACGACTAAGCTACAACTGAGCTGTAACTCAGCTGAAACTCAGGTACAAATCAGCTGCAACTTAGCTGCGACCCAGCTGCAACTTAGCTGTAACGCGGCTGCGACTCAGGTGCAACTCAGCTACAATTCAGTTGCAACTCAGCTGCAACTCAGTTGCAACTCAGCTACGACGAAGCTGCAATCCAACTAAAACTCTGCTGCAACTCAGCTACAACTCAGTTACAATTCAGCTACAACACAGCTGCGACTCAGCTGCAACTCAGTTGCAACTTAGCTACAACTCAGTTGCAACTCATTTGCAACTCAGCTACAATGCAGTTGCGACTAAGCTGCAACTCAGCTAGAACTCAGCTACAACTTATCTACAACTCAGCTGCAATTCAGCTGTGACTCAGCTGCAACTCAGATGTAACTAAGCTACGACTAAGCTACAACTCAGCTGCGACAAGGCTGCAATTCAGCTAAAACTCGGCTGTAACTCAGCTACAGCTCAGCTAAAACTCAGCTGCAACTCATTTGCAACTCAGCTACAACGCAGTTGTGACTCAGCTGCAACTCAGTTGCAACTTAGCTACAACTCAGATAAAACTCAGCTGCAACTCATTTGCATCTCAGCGACAATGCAGTTGCGACTCAGCTGCAACTCAGCTAGATCTCAGGTACAACTTAGCTACAACTCAGTTGCAACTCAGCTGACACGCAGCTACGACTCAGTTGAAACTCAGCTGCAACTCAGTTGTAACTCAGCTGCAAGTAAGCTGCGACTAAGCTGCAACTCAGTTGCAACTCAGCTACGACTAAGCTGCAACTCAGCTCTGACCAAGCTGCAATTCAGCTAAAACTCGGCTGTAACTCAGCTACAACGCAGTTGCGACTCAGCTACAACTCAGTTGCAACTCAGCTTAAACTCAGCTTAAACTCAGCTGCAACTCATTTGCAACTCAGCTACAACGCAGTTGCGACTTAGCTGCAACTCATTTGTAACTCAGCTACGACTAAGCTACAACTCAGCTGCAACTCAGTTGCAACTAAGCTGCGACTAAGCTGCAATTCAGCTACAACTCGGCTGCAACTCAGCTACAACTCTGTCACAACTCACCTACAACCCAGCTGGGACACAGCTGCAACTCAGTTGCAACTTAGCTACAACTCAGCTAAAACTCAGCTGCGACTTAGCTACAACTAAGTTGCAAATGAGCTGCAACTCAGCTGCAATGCAGCTGCGACTCAGTGCAACTCAGCAACACTCAGTTGCAACTCAGCTACAACTCAGTTGCAACTCAGCTACAACTCAGTTGCAACTCAGCTACAACTCACTTGTAACTCAGCTGAAACTCAGTTGCAACTCAGCTACAACTCACTTGCAACTCAGCTGAAACTCAGTTGTAACTCAACTGCAACTCAGCTGCGACTAAGCTGCAACTCAGTTGCAACTCAGTTGCAACTAAGCTACGACTAAGCCACAACTCAGCTGCAACTCAGTTGCAACTCAGGTACGACTAAGCTTCAATTCAGCTGCAAGTCAATTGCAACTTAGCTACAAATCAGCTAAAACTCAGAAGCAACTCATTTGCGACTCAGCTACAACTTAGCTACAATTCAGCTGCAACTCAGCTGCAAGGCAGCTGCGACTCAGTTGCGAGAAAACTGCAACTCAGCTGCAACTCAGTTTCAACTCAGCTAAAACTCAGCTGCAACTCAGTTTCAACTCAGCTAAAACTCAGCTGCAACGAAGCTGCAACTCAGGTGCAACTCAGCTGCAATACAATTGCATCTCAGCTACAACTCAACTACAAATCAGCTGCAACTAAGGTACAACTCAGCTGCAACTCAGATGCAACACAGATGCAAAACAGCTACAACTCAGCTGCAACTCAGCTACATCTCAGCTACAACTCAGCTGCAATTCAGCTGCAACTCAGCTACAATTCAGCTGCAACTCAGCTGTAACTCACTTGCAACTCAGCTACAACTCAGCTGCAACTCAATTGCATCTCAGCTACAACTTAACTACAACTCAGCTGCAACTCATCTACAACTCAGCTGCAACTCAGATGCAACTCAGTTTCAACTCAGCTAAAACTCAGCTGCAACTCATTAGCAACTCAGCTACAACGCAGTTGAGACTCAGCGACAACGTAGCTAAAACTCAGTTGCAAGTCAGTTGCGACTCAGCTACAACGCAGCTGCGACTCAGTTGCAACTCAGCTACAACTCAGTTGCAACTGTGCTGCAACTCAGCTGCAACGCAGCTGTGACTCAGTTGCAACTCAGTTGCAACTCAGCTACAACTCAGTTACAACTCAGCTGCAATTCACCTAAAACTCAGCTGCAACTCAGCTACAACTCACTTGCAACTCAGCTCAAACTCAGTTGTAACTCAGCTGCAACTCAGCTGCAACTCAGTTGCAACTCAGCTACGACTAAGCTACAACTCAGCTGCAACTCAGGTGCGACTAAGCTACAACTCAGCTGCAACTCAGGTGCGACTAAGCTGCAATTCAGCTACAACTCAGATACAACTCAGCTACAACCCAGCTGCGACTCAGTTGCAAGTCAGTTGCGACTCAGCTACAACGCAGCTGTGACTCAGTTGCAACTCAGCTACAACTCAGTTGTAACTCAGCTGCAACGCAGCTGCGACTAAGCTGCAACTCAGTTACAACTCTGCTGAAACTCAGTTGTATCTCAACTGCAATTTAGCTGCAACTAAGCTGCAACTCAGTTGCAACTAAGCTACGACTAAGCTACAACTTAGCTGCAACTCAGTTGCAACTCAGGTGCGACTAAGCTGCAATTCAGCTACAACTCGGTTGCAATTCAGCTACAACTCAGATACAACTCAGCTGCAACCCAGCTGCGACTCAGCTGCAAGTCAATTCAACTTAGCTACAAATCAGCTAAAACTCAGCAGCAACTCATTTGCGACTCAGCTACAACTTAGCTACAACTCAGCTGCAACTCAGCTGCAATGCAGCTGCGACTCCGTTGCGAGAAAAGCTGCAACTCAGCTGCAACTCAGTTTCAACTCAGCTAAAACTCAGCTGCAACGCAGCTGCAACTCAGTTGCAACTCAGCTGTGACTCAGCTACAACTCAGCTTCAACTCAGGGTCAACTCAGCTGCAATACAATTGCATCTCAGCTACAACTCAACTACAAATCAGCTGCAACTAAGGTACAACTCAGCTGCAACTCAGATGCAACACAGATGCAAAGCAGCTACAACTCAGCTGCAACTCAGTTGCAACTCAGCTACATCTCAGCTACAAGTCAGCTGCAACTCAGCTACAATTCAGCTGCAACTCAGCTGTAACTCACTTGCAACTCAGCTGCAACTCAGCTGCAACTCAATTGCATCTCAGCTACAACTTAACTACAACTTAGCTGCAACTCATCTACAACTCAACTGCAACTCAGATGCAACTCAGTTTCAACTCAGCTAAAACTCAGCTGCAACTCAGTTGCAATGAAGCTGCTACTCAGCTGCAATTCAGTTGCAACTTAGCTGTGACTCAGCTAAAACTCAGCTAAAACTCATTTGGAACTCAGCTACAACGCAGTTGAGACTCAGCTACAACGTAGCTAAAACTCAGTTGCAAGTCAGTTGCAACTCAGCTACAATGCCGCTGTGACTCAGTTGCAACTCAGCTACAACTCAGTTGCAACTCAGCTACAACTCAGTTGCAACTGAGCTGCAACTCAGCTGCAACGCAGCTGCGACTCAGTTGCAACTCAGCTACAACTCAGTTACAACTCAGCTGTAATTCACCTAAAACTCAGCTGCAACTCAGCTACAACTCACTTGCAACTCAGCTGAAACTCAGTTGTAACTCAGCTGCAACTCAGCTGCGACTTAGCTGCAACTCAGCTGCAACTCAGTTGCAACTCAGCTACGACTAAGCTACAACTCAGCTGCAACTCAGGTGCGACTAAGCTGCAATTCAGCTACAACTCGGTTCCAACTCAGCTACAACTCAGATACAACTCAGCTACAACCCAGTTGCGACTCAGTTGCAAGTCAGTTGCGACTCAGCTACAACGCAGCTGCGACTCAGTTGCAACTCAGCTACAACTCAGTTGTAACTCAGCTGCAAAGCAGCTGCGACTAAGCTGCAACTCAGTTGCAACTTTGCTACGACTAAGCTACAACTCAGCTGCAATTTAGTTGCAACTGAGCTGCGACTAAGCTGCAATTCAGCTACAATTCGGCTGCAACTCAGCCACAACTCTGTTACAACTCAGCTACAACCTAGCTGCGACACAGCTGCAACTCAGTTGCAACTTAGCTACAACGCAGCTAAAACTCAGCTGCAACTCAGCTACTATGCAGTTGCGACTTAGCAGCAACTCAGCTAGATCTCAGCTACAACTTAGTTACAACTCAGCTGCAACGCAGCTGCGACTCAGTTGCAACTCAGCTGCAACTCAGCTACAACTCAGCTGCAACTCAGCTGCAATTCACCTAAAACTCAGCTGCAACTCAGCTGCAACTTAGCTGCAACTCAGCTGAAACTCAGCTACGACTAAGCTACAACTCAGCTGCAACTCAGGTGCGACTAAGCTGCAATTCAGCTACAACTCGGTTGCAACTCAGCTACAACTCAGATACAACTCAGCTATAACCCAGCTGCGACTCAGCTGCAAGTCAATTGCAACTTAGCTACAACTCAGCTAAACTCAGCTGCAACTCATTTGCAACTTAGCTAATATGCAGTTGCAACTCAGCTACAACTCAACTACAACTCAGCATCAGCTCAGTTACAAATCAGCTAAAACTCAGCAGCAACTCATTTGCAACTCAGCTACAACACAGTTGTGACTCAGCTACAACTTAGCTACAACTCAGTTGCAATTCAGCTGCAACTCAGCTGCAACTCAGTTGCAACCAAGCTGCAACTCAGCTGCGACTGAGCTGTAATTCAGCTACAACTCAGCAGCAACTTAGCTACAACTCAGTTGCTACTAAGCTACAACGCAGCTGCAACTCAGCTGCAACTAAGCTGCCATGGAGCTGCGACTCAGCTACAACTCAGCTGCAACTCGCCTGCAATTCAGTTGCAACTCAGCTTCAACTCAGCTGCCATGCAGCAACCACCCAGCTACAACTCATCTATAACTCAGCTTCAATGCAACTGCGACTCAGCTACATCTCAGCTACATCTAAGCTGCAACTCAGCACAATGCAGCTGCGACTCAGCCACAAATCAACTACAACTCTGTTGCAACTCCGCTGCAACTTAGTGGCAAACTAACCTTTAACTCAGCCATGACTAAGCTACAATTCAGCCGGACTCAGCTGCAACTCAGCTGCAACGCAGCTGTGACTCAGTTTCAACTCAGCTGCAACTCATCTACAACTCAGCTGCAACTTAGATTTAACTCAGTTTCAACTCATCTACAACTCAGCTACAACTCAGATGCAACTCAGCTGCAACTAACGTGCAACTCAGCTACAACTCAGCTTCGACTCAGTTGCAACTCAGCTACATTGCAGCTGCGACTCAGCTGAAACTCAGTTGCAACTCAGCTGCAACTCAGCTGCAACTCACTTGCAACTCAGCTACAACTCAGCTGCAATTCAGCTACAACTCAGCCACAACTCAGCTGCGACTCACCAGCAACTCAGGTGCAACTCAGCTGCAACTCAATTGCATCTAAGCTACAACTCAACTGCAACCCAGCTGCAACTCAGATGCAACTCAGTTGCAACTCAGTTGCAACTCAGATACATCTCAGCTACAAGTCAGATGCAACTCAGCTGCAACTAAGCTACAACACACATACAACTCAGCTGCAACTCATTTGCAACTCAGGTACAACACAGCTGGGACTCAGCTGCAACTCAGGTGCAACTCAGCTGCAACTCAATTGCATCTCAGCTACAACTCAATTGCATCTCAGCTACAACTCAAGTACAACTCAGCTGCAACTCAGCTACAACTCAGCTGCAACTCAGTTGCATCTATGCTACAACTCAGATGCAATTCAGCTGCAACTAAGCTACAACTTACCTACAACTCAGCTACAACTCACATGCAACTCAGCTACAACTCAGCTGCAACTCAGATGCAACTCAGTTACAATCCAGCTGCGACTCTAAAAAAGTTGAAGATGTAAATGGAAACAACATGCAATGATCCTCAGATCTGATAAAGTCACAATGTTCATTGTATTTCAGTTTACATGTCACTGATGTTTTTGGACCTGGGGTTGGATGTATTTAATATCAATATAAATTTCTGCTGTTGATGATCCTGTTTCATCTGGTGTTTTTTAATGTTTGTTTCAGTTAAGTATGGAAAACAGGTGACTGGGAGAGTTTAACTGATAAATTTTATCCTGGTGCTGGTTCTATCACAAAGGTAGAGGTAACTGCATGAACACAGTTTCCAGGACTTGTGATCCTGAGATGAGAGACGATGAAATCACACCACTGGACAAACCTGATCATGAATGGGACACAGCAACAGCTCATGCCGTTCTCTGATAGGCCCTTCAGTTGTCTGCTGCTGAGCTTCAAAGACCATCCCTAACCGGCGGTGAAGCACACAAACCTCCTCAGGCTGGTGGCTGAGGCTAAGACCCCGACTGGTGAAGAGGCTGAGACCCCGACTTGTGAAGAGGTTGAGACTCTACTGGTGAAGAGGTTGAGACTCCAACTGGTGTAGAGGCTGAGACTCCAACTGGTGAAGAGGTTGAGACTCCAACTGGTGAAGAGGTTGAGACTCCAACTGGTGTAGAGGTTGAGAATCCAACTGGTGAAGAGGTTAAGACTCCAACTGATGTAGAGGCTGAGACTCCAACTGGTGTAGAGGTTGAGACTCTACTGGTGTAGAGGTTGAGACTCCAACTGGTGTAGAGGCTGAGACTCCAACTGGTGTAGAGGTTAAGACTCTACTGGTGTAGAGGCTGAGACTCCAACTGGTGTAGAGGTTGAGACTCCAACTGGTGAAGAGGTTAAGACTCCAACTGGTGTAGAGGTTGAGATTCCAACTGGTGTAGAGGTTGAGACTCCAACTGGTGTAGAGGTTGAGACTCCATTTGGTGAAGAGGTTGAGATTCCAACTGGTGAAGAGGTTGAGACTCCAACTGGTAAGGAGGTTGAGACTCCAACTGGTGAAGAGGTTGACACTCCAAACGGTGAAGAGGTTGAGACATCATTCACATTGTTTTGGTTTATAACAATAGTTATGTAACACTTCTTATAATTTAATAACAGAATAGGTTGATTTAACTCATGCGGCTACCTCACCTACCATTCAGGTCATTTTACCAGTTGAGGGGGAAACATACTGGAAACTGCTGAGTATATTTTGGAGCTGTGCTCCCAGTTTTGTTCTCACACCAGATGTTCATCTTGACACAATGAGGACTTGACCTTGTACCTCCCACACAGGACACGACATAAACACCCCTAAGCCACCTGGGAGGAGAGGTGGAAAACAACTTTTTGTTTCAGCAACTATGTGCACCCCTCATGCAGTTGTCAACCAGAACTGTTAGGCCAGGTGTGTGTAGTCCACATCTGTATGGGCCTCCCTTATTCACTCTCACTCCTTTGAAGCACACCCACATGGCCGTGGGTGCCCCCACTGGCCAGTGTTGTGCATGTGAACCACACAAAGAGCCTCCCTCAGTTGCTGTTGGCATTTAAAACACACTGGTCAGTTTGCATGTGAACCAGACTGAAAAGCCCACCTGGGCCTCCATCGGTCCATTGTCCCACTTTTGAACTCAAACATGCATGTGGCCATCGCTCGTGTGAATCATACTCATTCAATAACCAACTAGACTTTTTGTGTGTGGAGTATGAAGTAACAACAATGCTGAACATAGCAGAAATGGTAGTCTGATCGAGGTGGTCTTGAGTGGTCCCTGGACCAGAGAGGCGCTATGTCAGCATGTTGCTCTTGTCTTTTTGCAGCTCTGCCTGCTTTTTGCCTGTTTGGCCTAACATTCATCATCTGGGGATTAAAAGAGTTGATGGGTGTCTGGGGGACAGCTGACTGAGTTCAGGCTGCTACACTCAGCTCTGTTGCTGAGGGGACTGCAGCGGTGATGACGGGACAGTTTTGGTTCTGAAATGATCTGTCGTTGACGATGATGACTGGATCTGATGTGTTTCAGTAACATTAAAGATAAAAAAAACTTTGTTCTCATTTCTTTCTTCCTCTTTTGTTTACTTCAAAGATGTGATAAGAGCTGGTTCCTGCCTTTCCTCAGTGTCCTCCACCAATAAAAGCCTCCTGGTCTCCTCCACATCAGCCCTGTGAAGACCTGAAACCGAATCAGTCTAGAAGCAGCAGAGAAGGTGAGGAGCACTCATTCCTCTAGTATCTGGAGATGACTGCTTTGTTGCTGTCTGACTGTGAGGTCAACATGTTTTCTCCTCCTGGATCCTGCAGATGCGTCTCCTGCCCTGGATCCTGCTGGTCATCCTGTTTTTTGCTGGAACCAGTCTGTCTCACGATGACGTGAACCAAAAGACTCCAGATGTTAAAGGCAACCAAAAAAAGTAAGCTATGGCTGCATTTCACATCCTTTACCAGGAAGCTCACATTTTAATTCAATGTACTTTTCTGCAGCCAAATTCTTTTACTAAGAGTCTTTTTCTGTTCAGAAGAGACTGGGATGAATTCAGGAAAGTCGTTACCTGGACTCCAAATGGAAAAAGGGTCCTTTCCAGGTCACAGAGACAAGAAAGAAGCAGGGCTGGAGACCAGGGCTGGGGTCAAGTCAACACAATCATGATCTGGAGACCAAACAGAAGAAGCGCCAGTGCCGGGGCCGGGGCCGGGGCTGACATTAGGCAGCTACATGTCCAGCAAGGTTAAAGGCTTTAATGTGAACATGAATGTTTAAAACAACTATGACGTTTTTTTTTCTAAATAAAATTCCACTTCAGCATCAAACTGGTTGTATTTGTTGGTTACTGCCCTAAACACCAGTAACACTGGGGGGATCAGGAGTTGTAATAGACTCCTGAACTTATTTAGGAGAAGGTTTAATGAAGTGTAACATGTGGATTCAGACAGCTGATGTTCAGTGATGAATATGATGTCACAGTTCTGCTTCATGTCTGTTGTCATGCCACAGTGATGCTACTCTTTCTTTTCTTCTTTAAGAGGGTGATGGTGGTGATAGTAAGAACAATATCACGATTAGGATTTTTAGTTCATGATATCTGTCATGCTCTGTAGAGAGGTAGGAAATAACTGATTAGTACAAACTTGGGACCAG
Organism: Hirundichthys speculiger; assembly: GCA_018398805.1. NCBI lineage: Eukaryota > Metazoa > Chordata > Actinopteri > Beloniformes > Exocoetidae > Hirundichthys > Hirundichthys speculiger. Next base: position 55,371 of record JAGFBZ010000266.1, on the reverse strand, counting down.
AAGGAATTAGAGATGTGAGTGAACTCTGAAATGAATGGAAGAAGGTTGAGGTTGAGTGTCTTAGTGTCCATTTTAGATTCTGGAGAAGATTTATTCTGCAGATATTTTAGAAACTGATTCTATCCAGTGTGGTAGTTCTGCACCAGGTGAGAGGATGGAACCACAGTCCTGTTGTCAGGTTATGCAGTTGAAATGGAGGACCCAAACTCAGGACTACAAAAAATGTATTTAATTAAGAAAAAACAAAAGTCCAAACTTAACCAAAAATCCACAAAAGTAAGAAAACGAAGACAAGACAAACCTTCAAAGTAAAACAGGAAAACAGTAGACGAGAGAAAGGGGTTGATGGCAACTTTACACAAAAAAATCAAAGGAAAAACCAAAAGTGCCTGCAATGGCTGACCAGACCATAACACTTGTTTTCACAGACATGTCGAAGGTGATGGCCTTGATGATCCATGATAAAAACGTTCATTGGTTTCCTGTTGATTAGGTCGTCTGGGTTAATCCAGATAGGAGTGTTACATTAGATGGAATTATGGTGTCAGATATTTGGTCTAACTTCCCAGCAGGCTGTCAGAGCTGTAGCTATGATTGGCTTCTTGAAGCAGGGATGGAGGGTGATGGAGCAGCTTATAAATGGCTCGTCTGAAGTGCTAATTCTGGCTTTCGTGTTTTTTCAGTAATATTGGGAGACCATGAAGTCCAGAGACAGGGTTTGATGGGGATCATTTGTCATGAGAAGTCTGGTCATTTTGACTGTGGCAATTCTGCCCATGAGGTTTATTGGTAGATGCATCCAACATTTCAGATTTCATTCTATTGGTTTAAAAGTGGACTGAAATTAAGGCCAACTCATGCTGACAGCTTGGGAGACATATTTATTCACAAATATTTGATATTGGCTGTATAAAGTGAGAAGGGTGCTGTTTGGTGTGTCACACCCTAACCAGTGGGGTTTAGTGGAGGATGGGTTAGAGTTAGGGTTAGGTTTGGAGAAGGGCACAGTTCTGCAAAAGGAGAACTCTGAGGGCACGGACTCTCAGGCATGATGCCAAAAATGTTACTAATTAAGATATAGTAAAAGAAATTTTAAAATGGATGCTATGAAGGCTGGGTCAAATGTCAGAGCTGTGGGAGGAAAACTTGATTACTAAAAACTCCCCCAATCCATAGTCCCAAGGTGGTGGAGTATGGTTTTAAATGTAAAATTGAAGTTTTGATAATGTATATAATTTAAAAATTCCCAAAGTGACTGAATTGCTTGAGGATTAAAAAATAAGTCTATAATATACATTTGAAAATAATTGCTAAAAGAATAAATAAGTGCTAATAAGTGCTATAATGGTGATAATAATAATAAGTAAAGCTGCAAGCAGCATTTATCGGGCCCTCGCACCCACGGCCACCGCCCCCCAGGTGTCCACAACCTTCCCAAGCCAGTCGGGAATCAAGACAATACAGTGATAATTCCATTTGAACATAAAGTGGAAAAGTTGCTGCTCAGCTTAAATCCAAAGGTATGAAAACAAAAAACTGGCCTGGAATCCACTCAGAGCTGAGTTCTAATCTGCCATATCAAGACTGTCACACACAACTGTCACACCTGCAAAAACTGCATATTCCATTCAAAACAGTGGACTTTCTGTAGGAGTTAGAGCAGGGGTCCATGAGACTTTTTTGTAGGTCTGATGATGACACATCCATCACACAAAGTTCATTTCTGTAGGTGGAAGCATATGGAGGGGCTTGTCGTTTAAAAAAAAAACGAGGTGGCGCTATTGAGCTACTTTTTATGTGCCCATGTGCAGCACCCACAAAATATGTAAAATCATCACACAACTAATGTGTGTGCAAAATTTTGTAACTTTTTGAGTATGTTAAGGCCCCCAAAAAGGCAATTCATTTTGGAGAAGAGCACTTCCTGTTTTACAATAAACAGCGCTGGTACCGTTGGACGTGCATACATGAAATTGTACATCATGCATGAGGACACTTCTGAGTTCAGTCTGACCGCTTCTCAGATTGATATGATGAAGAGGGAGGTAGATAACGGACATAATAAGACCAAAATCATATTCCTATGACCAGATGGTGGCGCTATGGAGTTCATCCAAGATTGTCATGTACACTTGTTCAGGGTGGAATAATTGTCGTAGATATGGATTTTGGGGCAGATTTGGACAATACATGTCCAAGTTATAAAAACTTTTCCTGAACAGCTGATTAAGGAATTTATGGTTACGCAGCTTAAAATCCCTGCGGAAATGATTCAAGAAATTAGCTTTCAGTGTGTCCACCGGATCGGTTATAAAAATCCAGCGAACAAACGTCCACGTCCCATTCTGGCAAAGTTTGAACATTTTAAGCAGAAGCTACATGTGCAGCGCCACAGGAAAAACAATCATTAAAGAAGGAAGAAGGGCCATCATACTGGTTGACAGACTTTACATCGATGGACAACTGTACCATGATAACACCACCTCCTGGCTCTTCTAACTTCACATAAATCATTCAGGAAAGCTATTGTTAATAGTTAAATACATCTTTATATTTCAATGATTTAGTAATTTGCACACAGGTCACCAAAAACACTTATTTTTCATTTTACTCACAAGTCCATCACTCTTACTCCCGAATCGATTATTTCCTGATTAGCAACTCCATTATCTCAAAAACAGCCGACATAGTAATACATCCAATCATTATTAGTGATCATGCACCAATCTCTTTGATTCTAAATATGAACAAACATGTCAAAACAAGCAACAGATGGCATTTTAACGCATCAGGGTTGCGTGTGTGGCGGGCGTTTTGTTGGGGTTGTGTGTTTTCATCTGTTTCAGCTGATTGGCTGGCGTTTGGATGCTCTTTGGTTGGAGGGGTTGTGTTGTTTTGTGGGTGGTTCTGCGTGGTCGGCCGGGGGCTGGGTGGGTGGGAATATGTGGGACAACAACCAGCACATGCATGCCTATAACAGGGTGCCCTGTTGCCGCTCGCTCGGTCCCCGGCTGATCGTGAGGAGTTATTTGCGGGATGGCATGGGTCTTTTGATTGAGGATCATCCGGGTGTTGTGGATGGTCGGTTGGTTGGTTTGGGCGGATGGGGGGGTGCGCCTCCGGTGGGGTGCGCCTCCGGTGGGGTGCTCATTGCGTCTGTGGCTTGTTCTTGCCAGTCGCCGCTCTTTCCTTGTGTCGTCCCCGCAAGGGCGTCAGAGTGCGAACCGCATAAAGACTGCACAAAGACTATGTGATCGCTTAAGCCCTAGCTTGTTGTTTTTGCTCCAATATGGCGACTGCGCTTTGTTGTCAAGGTGTGTGTCGCGTGGCTGCGGGAAGTCTACATGGGGATGGACACATTTATTCTTTACACCCCCTCCTCAACACCCCCCCCACCCATCTACTGTCAACACAATCAATCAATAATGCTTACATCAATTCTCCATATAAAGATCTGTAGCTTGGTAGAAGGTGTTCATCCAGTTGTTTTTTTGTTAGTAGTTTCTGTTTCTTACATATTATCCTCTGAGTTTGTTTGCTGTCACAACACAATCCACTAAACAACACCCCTCACACTTCACAACCCAGCACACACCACACCCTCACTGTCCTGTCTCTTTAACTGTCCTGTCTTTAAATGTTTCACTGCTGGTGTTTTTTGGTACTCTCTGACAAAATCAGGATTTAAAATATTAATAAAGACGTTAGAAATTACTGCCAGAGAGGACTAGTGAAGGACACATTCACCTCAGCTGCAACTCAGCTGCAACTAAGTTGCAACTCAGCTGCAACGCAGCTGCAACTCAGCCTCAACTCAGCTGCAACTCAGCTGCAAAGCAGCTGCAACTCAGCTACAACTCAGTTGCAAGTCAGCTGTAACTTAGCTACAACTCAGCTGCAACTCAACTGCAAATCAGCTACAACTCAGCTACAATGCAGCTGCGACTCAGCTGCAACTCAGCTACAACTTAGTTACAGATCAAATGTAACTTAGCTACAACTCAGCTGCAACTCAACCGCAAATCATCTACAACTCAACTACATTGCAGCTGCGACTCAGTTGCAACTCAGCTGCAACTCAATTGCAACTCAGCTGCAACTTAGCTGCGACACAGCTGCAACTCAGTTACAACTCAGCTGCAACTCAGCTACAAGTCTGCTGCAACTCAGCTGTAACTCAACCGCAAATCAGCTACAACTCAGCTACAATGCAGCTGCAACTCAGCTGCAACTCAGCTGTAACTTAGCTACAACTCAGCTGCAACTCAACCGCAAATCAGCTACAATGCAGCTGCGACTCAGTTGCAACTCAGCTGCAACACAGCTGTGACTCAGCCTCAACTCAGCTGCAACTAGGCTGCAAAGCAGCTGCAACTCAGCTACAACTCAGTTGCAATTCAGCTGCAAAGCAACTGCGACTCAGCCACAACTTAGCTGCAACTCAGCTGTAACTTAGCTACAATTCAGTTGCAACTCAATTGCATCTATGCTACAACTCAACTACAACTCGGCTGCAACTCGGCTACAAATCGGCTGCAACTCAGCTACAAGTCTGCTGCAACTCAGCTGTAACTCAACCGCAAATCAGCTACAACTCAGCTACAATGCAGCTGCAACTTAGCCAATTTCCCCTCGGGGATTATTAAAGTATTTTCAATTCAATCCAATTCAATTCAACTCAGCTACAACTTGGCTGCAACTCAGCTACAACTCAGTTGCAACTCAGCTACAACGCAGTTACGACTCAGCTGCAACTCAGTTTAAACTCAGCTGCAACTAGGCTGCAAAGCAGCTGCAACTCAGCTAAAACTCAGCTGCAACTCAGCTGTAACTTAGCTACAACTCAGCTGCGACTCAGTTGCAACTCAGCTACAACTCAGCTACAATGCAGCTGCGACTTAGTTGCAACTCAGCTGCAACTCAATTGCAACTCAGCTGCAACTCAGTTGCAACTAAGCAGCGACTAAGGTGCAACTCAGCTACAACTCGGCTGCAACTCAGCTACAACTCGGCTGCAACTCAGCTACAACTCGGCTGCAACTCAGCTACAACTCAGTTGCAACTCAGCTAGAACGCAGTTGCGACTTAGCTGCAACTCAGTTTCAACTCAGATACAACTCAGCTGTAACTCAGCTGCAACTAGTCTGCAAAGCAGCTGCAACTCAGCTACAACTCAGTTGCAACTCAGCTGCAATGCAACTGCAACTCAGCCACAACTCAGCTGCAACTCAGCTGTAACTTAGCTACAACTCAGCTGCAACTCAGCTGCAACTCAGCTGTAACTTAGCTACAACTCAGCTGTGACTCAGTTGCAACTCAGCTACAACTCAGCTACAATGCAGCTGCATCTCAGTTACAACTCAGCTGCAACTCAATTACAACTCAGCTGCAACTCAATTACAACTCAGCTGCAACTCAATTACAACTCAGCTGCAACTCAGCTGCAACTCTGCTGCGCCCAAGCTGCAACTCAGTTGCAACTAAGTGGCAACTAAGGTGCAACTCAGCTACAACTCGGCTGCAACTCAGCTACAACTCAGTTGTAACTCAGCTACAATGCAGTTGCAACTCAGCTGCAACTCAGTTCCAACTCAGGTACAACTCAGCTGCAACTCACTTGCAACTCAGCTGCGACTCAGCTGCAAGTCAGCTGCGACTCAGCCGCAACTCAGGTGCAACTCAGTTGCAACTCAGTTGCAACTCAGTTGGCACTCAATTGCATCTATGCTACAACTCAGCTACAACTTGGCTGCAACTCAGCTACAACTCAGCTGCAACTCAGCTACAACTCAGTTGCAACTCAGCTACAACGCAGTTGCGACTCAGCTGCAACTCTGTTTCAACTCAGGTACAACTCAGCTGCGACTCAGCCGCAACTGAGGTGCAACTCAGTTGCAACTCAGTTGCAACTTAATTGCATCTATGCTACAACTCAACTACAACTCAGCTACAACTCAGCTGCAACTCAGCTACAACTCTGCTGCAACTCATTTGCAACTCAGATGCAACTCAGTTGCAACTCAGCTACAACTCAGTTGCAAGTCAGTTACAACTCAGCTGCGACTCTAAAAAAGTTGAAGATGTAAATGGAAACACAATGCAATGATCCTCAGATCTCATAAAGTCACAATGTGCATTGTATTTCAGTTTACATGTCACTCTGATGTTTTTAGACCTTTTAATATCAGTATACATTTCTGCTGTTGATGATCCTGTTTCATCTGGTGTTTTTTAATGTTTGTTCCAGTTAAGTATGGAAACAGGTGACTGAGGGAGTTTATTTCTCTTTTTGATAGAATAAAGCACAGCTGCACAGTTGTGGGGGTCTCTGACTAAATGCTGACACCTAGTGGTGGACACCAGTTACATGATCAAGGTTTCTGTCATTCAGTGGAGATGTTGGATGTGTGAAGGTTGTGCATGTATGTTTGCTGCAGGATGTTCTGGGGATATTAGGGGGAGCCAAACATCACATTTGTTTTCTTCAGGCCCCAAACTTCCAGATAGATTTTTGAATGCTTTAGCTTTTAATTAATTTTTTTGCATAGTTTTTATATAATAAAGTCAGCTGGAATCCAATTCCTCACTGATAAAGTTTATCCTGGTGCTGGTTCTATCACAAAGGTAGAGGTAACTGCATGAACACAGTTTCCAGGACTGGTGATCCTGAGATGAGAGACAATGACATCACACCACTGGACAAACCTGATCATGAATGGGACACAGCAACAGCTCATGCCGTTCTCTGATAGGCTCCTCAGCTGTCTGCTGCTGAGCTTCAAAGACCATCCCTAACCGGCGGTGAAGCACACAAACCTCCTCAGGCTGGTGGCTGAGGCTAAGACCCCGACTGGTGTAGAGGCTGAGACCCCGACTGGTGAAGAGGCTGAGACCCAGACTGGTGAAGAGGTTGAGACTCTACTGGTGTAGAGGCTGAGACTCCAACTGGTGAAGAAGTTGAGACTCCAACTGGTGAAGAGGTTGAGACTCCATCTGGTGTAGAGGTTGAGACTCCAACTGGTGAAGAGGTTGAGACTCCAACTGGTGAAGAGGTTGAGACTCCAACCGGTGAAGAGATTGAGATTCCAACCGGTGAAGAGGTTGAGAATCCAACTGGTGAAGAGGTTAAGACTCCAACCGGTGTAGAGGTTGAGACTCCAACTGGTGAAGAGTTTGAGACTCCAACCGGTGAAGAGGTTGAGAATCCAACTGGTGAAGAGTTTGAGACTCCAACCGGTGAAGAGGTTGAGAATCCAACTGGTGAAGAGGTTAAGACTCCAACCGATGTAGAGGTTGAGACTCCAACTGGTGAAGAGTTTGAGACTCCAACCGGTGAAGAGGTTGAGACGCCAACTGGTGTAAAGGTTGAGACTCCAACTGGTGTAAAGGTTGAGACTCCAACTGGTGAGAAGGTTTAGACTCCAACTGGTGAAGAGGTTGAGACTCCAACTGGTGAAGAGGTTGAGACGCCAACTGGTGTAGAGGTTGAGACTCCAACTGGTGTAAAGGTTGAGACTCCAACTGGTGAGAAGGTTTAGACTCCAACTGGTGAAGAGGTTGAGACTCCAACTGGTGAAGAGGTTGAGACGCCAACTGGTGTAGAGGTTGAGACTCCAACTGGTGAAGAGGTTAAGACTCCAACCTGTGAAGAGATTGAGATTCCACCTGTTGAAGAGGTTAAGATTCCAACTGGTGAAGAGGTTAAGACTCCAACTGGTGAAGAGGTTGAGATTCCACCCAGTGAAGAGTTTGAGATTCCAACTGGTGAAGAGGTTGAGATTCCACCCAGTGAAGAGTTTGAGATTCCAACTGGTGTAGAGGTTGAGACTCCAACTGGTGAAGAGGTTGGGACATCATTCACATTGTTTTGGTTTATAACAATAGTTATGTAACACTTCTTATAATTTAATAACAGAATAGGTTGATTTAACTTTAACTAGGGCTACCTCACCTACCATTCAGGTCATTTTACCAGTTGGGGGGGAAACATACTGGGAACTGTTGGGTACATTTTGGAGCTGTGTTCCCAGTTTTGTTCTCACACCAGATGTTCTTCTTGACACAATGAGGACTTGAACCTTGTACCTCCCACACAGGACACGACAGAAACACCCCTAAGCCACCTGGGAGGAGAGGCGGACCAGATCTTTATTGCTGGAAAACAACCTTTTGTTTCAGCGACTATGTGCACCCCTCATGCAGTATCAACCAGAACTGTTGGGCCAGGTGTGTGTAGTCCACATCTGTATGGACTACACACCCTTATTCCCTTATTCCCTCCCTTATTCACTCTCACTCCTTTGAAGCACACCCAAATGGCCGTGGGTGCCCCCAAGGTCAGTTTGCATGTGAACCAGACTGAAAAGCCCACCTGGGCCTCCATCGGTCCATTGTCCCACTTTTGAACTCATACATGCATGTGGCCATCGCTCGTGTGAATCATACACATTCAATAACCAACTAGACTTTTTGTGTGTGGAGTATGAAGTAACAACAATGCTGAACATAGCAGGAATGCTAGTCTGATCGAGGTAGTCTTGAGTGGTCCCTGGACCAGAGAGGCGCTATGTCAGCATGTTGCTCTTGTCTTTTTGCAGCTCTGCCTGCTTCTTGCCTGTTTTGCCTAACATTCATCAGCTGGGGTCTAAAAGAGTTGATGGGTGTTCAGGCTGCTACACTCAGCTCTGATGCTGTTGGGACTGCAGCGGTGATGACGGGACAGTTTTGGTTCTGAAATGATCTGTCGTTGGCGAAGATGACCGTATCTGATGTTTTTCAGTAACATTTAAGATAAAAACTTTGTTCTCATTTCTTTCTTCCTCTTTTGTTTGCTTCAAAGATGTGATAAGAGCTGGTTCCTGCCTTTCCTCAGTGTCCTCCACCAATAAAAGCCATTTTTACAAATATCTTATTTCTTCAGGTGTTTGTACAATGTTTCCTGCAGAGGTAACGACTGTAGAAACTGTTGATTTTCCTACTTTAATTGATTGGTCAAATATTTATCAGATTTACTGTTGTACACTAAATGTGCACATCTTTGAATGAGAAATTTAGTCTCCTTGTTTATGTATTCGTTCAACTATAATTTATACCTCGGTAAATCAGATTGAGTTTGAGGTGTAGGATTATTAGCATTTCTGATTTCTAATTCTTTAACATTCTTTTCCAAGCTTTTTTTTCTTTTTCTTTTTTCTTCTCAGTGAAGGATGAGATGATCAGTCCTCTTTGCACCACTTTCCCTGTTTCCCAGAGATATGATGGAAATATTTCTGGCCAATCATTTATTTTAAGGAATATAATATAATTATATATTAACATGATTATCAAAGTGGAGACTGTTGAATAGTGAAGTATTAAATCAGCACCTGCTGCTGGTTTTAATGGATTTGTTTCTATTCCAGGTGAGAGTGATTGATACATGGTTCCTTAATTCAATTCAATTTTATTTGTATAGCGTCTGTTACAATGTCAATTGTCTCTAGGAGCTTTACAGAGACCCAGATCATGACCCCCGAGCAAATATCATTAACTACAATTATAATATTGAATCCTAAACAAGAATAATGGCAGGTAAAAAAAACCTTTAAGCCAAACAGTGGCAAGAAAAAACTACACTTTAAAAGAAGAAACCTTGACCAGGACCTGGATCATATGGAGGGACCTTCCTGCTGAAGACCAGCTGGATAAAGAAAGAAAAGAGAGGAGAGACAGGACAGAGAGAGGACGGAGGACAGAGAGTGGATGGAGGACAGAGAGAGAGGAGAGACACAAATGAGTGAATGAAATGACTACATAAACAGATGCAGGTAGCAGCACTGAGGTGAGATGGTCAGAGGACTAGATCACCGGTCACCACGGCAGCCGACACCCTGAACACATCTACACACACAGGTGGAGGTAAACGCTGGGATGGACAGAGGAGGGAACTGCAAGTCAGCATGAAACTCAGGAAACTCTGTCCTGGAAACACACAGAAAGAAAAGAGAAAAAAAGGAGGGAAAACAGCACAACAAACTACAGGAAAGAAAATGGAGCACAGTTACAGTAACGAGGCACTACTAATTAACTATGGAATGAGCTGGAGGAGGAGGAAGAAGGGAGGAGGAAAGGGAAGGAAAGGGAGAAGAGCAGTGGAGACACCACTCAGCAGATCATGTTGGTGTCTCCCTGCAGCGTAGGCCTATAGCAGCATAGCTATGACGAAGCTGTGATTAAGACAAGCTACTCTAGTCTGAGCTACTACAACTATAGCTATAACTATTAGCCCTTACACACTATAGTTTAGACTAACTGTAGGCTTTATTGAACAGAGATGTTTTCAGTTTAGTTTTAAAGATGGAGGTGGTGTCAGCCTCCTGAACCCAAACTGGTAGCTGGTTCCATAATAAAGGTGCATGGTAGCAGAAGGCCCGTCCTCCAAACCTACTTTTAGATATTCTAGAAACGACGAGTAATCCTGAGAGCAGAGAGCTCTGTTAGGAGGATAACGTGCTATCAGGTCTGGTAGATAGCGCGGAGCTAGGCCATTAAGGGCCTCATATGTGAGAAGCAGAATTTTAAACTCAATTCTAAATTTCACGGGGAGCCAATGGAGGGAAGCTAACACGGGAGAGACGTTATCTCGCTTACGGATTCCTGTCAGCACCCTCGCTGCTGCGTTCTGGATCAATTGGAGGCTATTCAGCGAGCTTTTCAGACAATATGCTAACAACGCATTACAATAATCCAGTCTAGAACTGACAAAACCTGGATTAGTTTTTCAGCATCACCCTGGGAGAGGATGCTCTTAATCTTGGAGATATTTCAGAGATATTTGTCCTGGTTCGCTGAGAGAACCAGTACAAAAGCAGCTGGTCTTGCGATAATAGCTGCGGAGCGTAATCAATCAGCAGTTCTGCTGTTAACAAAATTAATCATCCTCCCACTCTCTCTCTCTGACCTCCTCCACCTGAAGCTGCACATCTCTCCGGCTGCTCCAGCAAGGTAAATAGGCGATCCCTCTGGTTATCTGATGACAATCACACGCCCTGTCCAATCGCGACGTGCCTACAGAGTGATCCGCGACGTACGGAAGAAATGACGCGTAGGAATCACCCCTGCGCCTCAGACTAACCGGGAAGCAAGACAGCCTGGCTGCCGTTGCTGCGTAACGGTGCATCTCTCCATTAACCACAAAGAGAGGAAGTTGAGGAGAGCTGCTCCTGGATACCAGCAGAGCGTACGTTCCTGCCCTATACTACCGATCCTGGATCATCAATCCAGTTCCATGGACTTCACAACGCCATCGATCGCTTCCAGAGTGATACACGTAAGAGGCTTTTGTGTCTGGGCAGAGCTTAGTTTAGTGTTGTTTACGAACTCCCTTTTCCTGTGTCGCATATGCTTAGAACCGGACCATCGGTCCCACCGTAACTAAATTTCGTTCATGTGTTTTCTTATTGTGAAGAGCAACTCCACTCTCCGTTTCTCAGTTCAAACTCAGAGCAGCTCAGTGAAGTGGCTTCACATCGCTGCATCTGTGGGAAAATGACAGAGTTGCTGTTGCTAATTGCTAAGAACATTCTAGCTTTGTTGATTTTACTCTGTCTCTTCTTTCCTCTTTCTCCATACTAACAATCTTTATGACGAGGTTACACGTGACCTCGTCCGCCATCTTGTAACGTCCTATCGCGTGAGTCAGTGGCCATCTTTGGTGGGGGACGAGTGACCGCGTGATCTCGGCCACCATCTTGGAACCTTTCTAACATTACCTAGCCAGCTTCGTTTACCACACACGCACACACACATATGGTCTCCCAGCATACCCAGCAAATATATATAACTTGATACTCTTTTCCATTTATTATTTTATTTTTAGCAGTTGGAGGTTTGGGATTTGGAGAAACTCAGAAGGAGGCTCTCAGCCGTGCTGTGATGAGGTGGAGACTGTCATAAAGGCCACACCCATCAGAGGACCCCACTACTACAGTTACACAACGAGATACTCACAGCAGACAAGAACAAGCTGGATGTTTCCAGATGTTTCCAGATCTCAAACCAAAGGTTGGGTCCAAACGTGTTAATCAGATGAGGATAAGACACGTCTTTTAGTATATGACAGAGAAACAACACATGATGTTGGCTGCAGGCGGTTGAGGAATCACTTGTCCAGCAGATAATATACGAACTTGCTGTTTTTCGCAATGACAGTGATCAGTGATCCAGGGTGGAAACTCGTGGCGTTCTGGAGGGTTTCCAGAACTGTCAAAATTAATATCCCCATTTGTCTTTTTGTGAAATAAACAGCTAGCCAACGCTCTCCCAGTATGTCAGAAGGGTCAACATGGAGGGATTTTTTTATGACATCACACTCGTTAACCTGATCTCAAGAGAGAACTTCCAGGAAACCGGTCCTGTTCCTGTTCTGCCTTTATATAGCAGCACGAACTCCACGGCGCTCATCATCTCATTCAGCAGCAGTCCAGCAACACGTGTCTTCTGTTGTACATGTCAGTGACAGAATCAAGAACAGAAGAACATATCAGGGTCATGGTGCCTGGTAGAGGGCTTCTGAAACGGACCTCCAGTCTCACGTTTCTGGTTTTAATCAGGGACATGTTCCCCGACTGTCCTTCACCAGGCTCCACATTGAAACAGTGATTGGTTGGACTTCTTATTAGTCCAGGTTCAGGTCCTCCTGCAGGAGGGCTCGTATGGTTGTTTCTGGGAACAAACAAAATAAATAAAGAAATAAGAAGATAATAAAAATAATAAGAAATGAACAGAAGGAAAGTCATTGAAGAAAAGTTGAGCACCAACAGTCCTAAATGGTTAAACAGAAGGAAATGATGTTGTAACATGGTGCTTCTGTCTGGACAGCATACATGTTTATCTGATCTCAGTACTGAGGAAGTAGGCATTTCATAACACCCATCACAGTATGTTCTCTTCCTCAACATCATGACGCTATGGAAATGAAAACCTTGTATCATCTGAGTCATGTTCTGTCTTAAATCTGGCCACCCCCTGTATTTTAGCTGGTCGCCAGAACAGACGAAGATAATCATGCATGTGGCCGACTGTACTGTTGTAGAGACATTTAAGGACAGGAACACTGTTTTCATATTGATTTTGTTACCTGACCCATTAGTGCAATCAGCCACTGGACAGCAGTGTCTCAGATTAGGGTACTTCCTACTTTGGCTGCTAAATTGGGGATTTCAAATTAAAATGTGCAAGAAAAGAAAAACTTATGAAGAGAATGACAATTCAAAGATCGTCAGGAAGCAAAACATGTTCCTACCTAATAAAAACAAGCCACTGTTTTTTACTGGTGGCCTGAAGGCAGGTTTGTCGGTAAAGTGTTACCACTCCTCAGTAGGAATTAATGTATTTCTATCAACCAATAAATGCAGAGGCAAAGATGTAATATGATTTAAAAATGTTTCTACATTTAAATAGTCTCACAGCTGCTTGACAACCATCCTTCTGATGCCAACCCTGATGCTAATGGCTGATGGCCATGGCCACAGGTGCCACACCTGCCGCAGCCACGTTGATGGCAGCCACATTGATGGCAGCTACGTTGAGGGCAGGGAGGTAAAACTCCAGGGTCAGATGGTTTCGGCCCTGAATATTACAAACCTTTCAGTAAGGAACTAGTTGGTCCCCTCACAGACATGTAGTCAGACTCTTTTAACAGGGGTTACCTCCCCCTACATTCAACATTGCTAATATCTCGGTTATCCTGAAGAGAGATGAACCTCCTGACATGTGCGGTTCCTATAAACAGCATCAGCCTGATTTCTGTCAATGGCAAACTGCTGTCAAAACTCCTGGCCAGGCGCCTGGAGAAATAACTTCCCACACTTATAAATCCAGATCAGACTGGCTTTGTTTATGGACGCTATCCAACCAGTAATATGAGGAGGCTCCTAAATATCATATAATTTTAGGCTCTGACTGTCTCTCTGGATGCAGAAAAGGCCTTCGATAGGGTTGAGTGGGGTCATCTGTTTGATGTTTTGGGGAGATTTGGTTTAGTGGGGTTCTTCCTCACCTGCAGCTGTTGTTATAACCAATGGGCGACATTCTGTACCCTTCCCAACAGCAAGGGTGTCCGCCAAGGGTGCCCGCTCTTCTTTTCCCTAGCACTGGAACCATTAGCCCAAACTATCCGACTGCATGCCGATGTAAAGGGAATAACAATAGGACACGAGGAACACAAAACTGCCTCGTACGCTGATGATATCCTCGTGTTTTTTCGTCCTCCCCTCACCTATCAATTTCTGCAATTATGGATATTTTCAATAAATTTAGTAACATATTGGGCTATAAAATAAATGTTAATAAATCTAAAGCTATGCCACTGGAAACCCTAAATACTACAGATGTCCGGGAAAGTTTCCCTTTCCGATGGTCGAGATCTTGCTTTACTTATTTGGGGGTAAAAGTGTGATCAGGCCTGAGGGATCTACGAAGATTAAATTTTGGCCCAATCTGTACCTCAGTCAAGAGAGACCTGGAGCGATGGCAGAACTTACTTGGTCGAATAAGCCTCATTAAGATGAACGTGCTCCCTCTACTTTTATAATCTTTGCAAATGCTCCCCTGATATCTATCAAAAAAAATCAACCTGGACTTAGAGAGGGCATTCTCCAAATGTATCTGGCCAGGTAAAAAACCTAGGAGAGGCTTACCTGCAGACATGGGTGGTCTCTCTATGCCTAATATGTTGCTCTATAACTGGGCCACTTCCCTTCTGGCTTTGGTCACATTCATACGTTAAGAGAGAGAGCTGTATTGACTGCCACCCTCATTCCCCATAGAGCTGAATTACATGCGAGGCAAAGAAGATAAATCCAGAAGTAAAATGAAATCTTATCATGTGCCACAGTATCAGGATATGGCATGATATATCTAAGGACCTGGGAAGAAAGACTCCCCCATACCCCAAAATCCTGATTTTCCTGCAGGTGTCAGCTCTCCCAAGTTCCTCTCCTGGAGAGACATGAGAAGTCATGTGATCAGCAACTTATTGAGAGATAATACCTTAATGTCCTTCCAGCAGTTACGGGTTGCGTTCAATATTTCCAAGCACCGTTTCTTTGGGTATTTGCAGATGAGACATTTTGTGTCCTTGTTTCTCTCAATGAACATCTCCTACAGTGGGGCTGAGAAGTTCCTTCTGGAGCGCAAGAACAGAAAACATTTTATAGCATCATTTTAGTCACTTCTAAGCTTCTCTACACTTACCAGACATCTCTCATAGATGGGAAAAAGACTTGAACAATGTGTATATTGAGGATGACTGGCAGGTATCTCTACGCCTGATCAGGTCCAAACTACATATGACTCCAGTTGTTCTAAACAAAACTGATCACTCCATTTCTCTGTGTACCAAGTGCAACTTACAAAGAGGGAAGTATTTCCATTATTTTTGGGGAATTTGATTTTCAGGTTTTGGTTACTTATTTCAAAGGTGGTCAGCGGGATATTTAAAATAATTAAGACCCAGAAGTTTTCCTCCCAGGCCTTCCCTCTAGGGACCTACATCACATTATAAACTCTGAGATAAACTTCTAGCTGCTCGTAAGTGCATACTGCAAAACTGGATCCAAACGTCCTCCTCCTGCTGTCATCCTCTGGTCCAGGGAGGTTTTTAACACCCTCATGAGAGGCTACAAGCCCCTGTAATGGGCAGGGACGAGCTAGTTTTAAAAGTTTGGACACCTTTCCTTAACTCTATACCTATAGACCTGAAAAATCTGCTACTGATGGGCAGACAATTTTCTGATTGGAAAAAGCCCCCCCCCCCCCCAAAACCTCAGACTGATGGACACAAGGCATTATGGGCTGCTAATGACTGACTTCAACTCAGACTTGGAGACGGGAACTGTTAAATTATTGTCTTGATCGTGCATCATTAATTGCTGTGGAGATCATGACTTATCTGTATGGATTTGTGACTTGCATGTGCTGTCTGGCAAGTCGGGGGGGAAGGGTTTTTTTTTGTATCTTGTGCTGCCTCTGTTTAAAAATGTAATTGGTACAACATTGTTCAGTAAATCCTAAGCTTGCAGTTCTGGTTTTATTAGTGATTACTTAGGTTTTCCACATAGTAACAGTATTTCAGTTACATTTACTCCATTTGTGATAAATTCAGATGGATTTACTCATGTTGTGTAACTGATCTGAAAGCTTTACATCAATATTTAAATGTAAAATGCTGCCCTGAATTAATGCAGTATTTTAGTGAAGCTGGATTTCACTGGTAGAGTTAAACCTGTCTTCTAAATAAACGTTGAACAGTGTTTTACCAGTAAATGAGCTGTGGTTTAGATGAACACCTCCCTGAAATGAAGCAGTATTTGAGGATGGTATAAAGCAGGGGTGGGCAACTCCAGTCCTTGAGGGCCGCTGTCCTGTATGTCTTAGATGTTTTCCTGCCACAACACACCTTATTCAAATGAATGGATCACCATCAGCTTGTCATCCAGGTCTGCACAAGACTGTTAATGAGCCATTTATGTGAATCAGGTGTGGTGAAGCAGGGAAACTAACACTTGTAGGACACCGGCCCTCGGGGACTGGAGTTGCCCACCCTTGGTTTAAAGTGTCTCAGAAACTGGATCACATTCATGACGGTGAAGTTCAGAAATGTCCTGTTAATAGAGCAGGTTTATACACGTCCACAGCAGACTGGATTCAGGACAGTCAGTGTTTCTACCTGGAAATGTGAGCAGACTGGTCTGCTGCAGTAAAGACACAGAAACATGTGGTTTGATCTGAACTGAGCTTTATTCACAACCAGTTTTAAACCTTCATGTTGACATCAGCTGGAATTGGGTGTACTGCCTCTAGAGGTCATGTGATGGATTGACATTTGAGTCCCTGTGAGCAGAGAGACTGGCAGCATCACTGCTGAATACACAGACTGACTGCTCAGAGGAAAGGGTTCAAGTGGACAAACAGTGAAGCTTCATTTCTCTTTGATTCAGGGACAACGCTGGCTAGTTGACCTCTAAGGCCCCCCCCACCCTCTTTCCATCCTGATGTTGACCATGGGGTACCAGGGGGCTGATGTTCCTCAGTGACCAGTCCCTCCTCCAGGGTGGGCGGGCATCCCCGGGTCACACGGCGTCCCCACCATTCCACCACGCCTGGTCGCTGTTGAGAGACCTCAGATTTCAAACATCTTGAATCACATCTCAGTCATCGGCTCCTAATTATACTTCCTATACAACTGACTTCCACAAATCAGCCATTATTGACCTGAACTGAGTCACTTTCCTGCTAATGGACATGAAATGGAGCCACAACTCACACATACCGGTGGAGTGGATGACCACCAACTGGTAGTGAGCGCTCTTCAATGTGAGACAGACTGGTTCCAGCAGACAACAGGACCACCAGCAGGATCCAGGGCAGGAGACGCATCTGCAGGTTCCAGAAGGAGAAAATGTTGACCTCACATCAGACAGCCAAAGCAGTCATCTCAAATACTAGAGGAATGAGTGCTCTCACCTTTCTGGCTGCTTCTAGACTGATTCCAGACTGAATTCAGCTCTGAACCACCTGTTCAGATGGAGGGACGGTTCAGGTCTTCCAGGGCTGTGGGAGGAGACCAGGAGGCTTTTATTATTGGATGACACTGAGGATAGGTGGGAACAGCTCTTGTTGCCGTCTGAAGGTGACAAAGAAAGAAACCAGAAAGATCTTCCTATTCACTGAACATCAGTATTGTCTCATCTACAAAACATTTCACAAAGTTCACCACTGTCACAGTTTTAGAGAGGGACCCAAACAGGAGATCACAACAAAAAAGTTTCTATTGTATCAGAAAAATCAATAACCTGCAGAGAGGAAACCAGACAAACCAGGAAGTGATGACACCACACTGCCAGGAGAGTAGAACAACAGACGATCCAGCTCTGAAAGGAGAAAAGACCAAGCTTAAATACACAAGGAAAAACGAGAGGCAGGTGCAAACTCAGGGGATTAAACAGAAGAACTGTGAGGGAGACACCACAAAGAAAAGACACACCTTCAAAGTAAAACAGGAAACAATGTTAAGTGAAGACAAGGAGGTCAGAACAATCAACCAAACCCAGAAACACGAAGCTGCTATGGCCACCACCAGACAGTCGACCGTTACATATCAAACCTGAAGCAGAACCCTGGAAACAGAGAACATGCCCTTCACCCAATCAACATAATGAGTAGAAATCCCACCCATGTTTCTGTCAGCATGGAGGAGAAAACAGAGATATTGTAATAAATTAAAAACCAGTGTCAGTGACTGTGATGTACAACATGAACTCCTAAAGGTTATTGAGCATTGTTCAGCCACTGACACATCTGGAATCTGCATTCAGAACCGAACTTCAAAAGAAATGAACTGTAAAAGTTCATCCCACGATACAAACTGGAGACAGACACCAGCACCAACCTACAGGCCTTTTCTCTGCTCCCACATTTTACAACATTTTAGAAACAACTATTTATTTCAGATTGGACAAATTATATCGACAACAGAAACTGCTTTCTGAAAGCCATTATGGATTTAGATCTAAAAAATCCACATCATTGTCAGTCCTGGAATTAATAGAAGAAATCAACCAGCTCCATAGATAAAAACACATTTACAGTTGGAGTCTTTATTGATCTAAAAAAAGCATTTGATACAATAAATAATGATATATTAATAAAACAAATTTGAGTGTTATATATTAGGGGAGTGGTTTTACACTGGATGAAAAGTTATTTAGGCAGAGGCAGTGTTTTATGAAATAGATGACTTTCATCATCATGTTTGGACATTGGTTGTGGTTTCCCAGGTCAGTATTGGGCCTAAACTCTTTTTCTATACATAATGACCTAGTAAAGTCTCAAGAGTAATAAATTGTTCTGTGCTGAGACATAATATTTCAGTGATGGGAGAATTTAAAGAGCTTATAAGGAAATCACCTCAGAACTGACAATTAAAAAGTCTTTGATATAAACGCTATCACTGAATTTGACAAACAAAGTTGATGTTGAAATTGAAAGGGAACGGATTTAAGTGGCGATAGAGGGAAATATATAGACGAGTTTTTAATTAAATTCGGGTGTGATGATCGACCAGAAGAATGCTGGAAACCCACATCCATATATTCAAGCTAATATGTCTGTCCATCTCTACATATCTCCATCGGTTCCATTCAAATATTCCATCTGTTCATTTCTACATATATCCATCTGTCCATCTGTTCATTTCTACATATATCCATCTGTCCATCTCAACATATATCCATCTGTTCATCTCAACATGGACATTTGGAGCGGCTCCATGTAACCATATGTGTTTCCCAGCAGTCTACAGCATCTTATTTCACTGCTCAATTCAATGCTGCCCTCTGATTGGTCAATTACTGTGTTCTTTCAATATTTCTTCATAATCTCCAGCTAACTGAGCGTGATTAGCCTACAGCTTCACATATCAGTGCTTGTAGAAAGATGATTATGTCTCTGATCAGCTCTGTCTTGACCTTCAGGCCAAGGTTTGATTCCCCTGTTGATAGATGGCAAAACCAGCCCACTCCAAGGCCCTCTCAACATTCTCAAGGAATTTATTAGTTATCATTGTTATTTGCATGAGTTGTTGATGTATTCGATGTGCTGTCTGCTAGTCAGAATATTAAAAACCTTCCCCTTATATAGTTGGTATAATTTATTCTGGCCGTTCAAACCACTTCCTTTAGCGTCACAGACTTCTGATGTTCAGCCATCATGTGGAAGAAGAGCTGGCAGCAGAGACATGATTCCGTTGTTGGTGGGAATGAGGAGGACATCATGGATGAGGGATCACACTGAGGGTTCACCAGCTGGAGATCTCAGCAGAGCCTGCTGCTACCTGCTTGGATACCTGGCGGACCTGAATACCCCCAAAACTCTAAACACGTTGAAGTTTTTCAAAGATGCTGTTGAGCAGATGCTGGAACCTGTAAAAAAGGGAAGAGACTGAAACACATGATGATTTTGTCCGTGGGTGGCTGAACAATGAGGGTTCAGACTGATGTTCTGACGTTTTAGTAGAGGAGACAACAGATGATCATACTTGAGCAGCGTTTCAGGCTAAACAGACTGGACCCGCAGAAATGAGTGAGCTTCCCTGGACAGAAACTGGACCTCTATGCTCCATTAGTAAACCATCTCAGCTGTTGCCTGACTCTGATCCACACCATTGGTATTAAGTTTCTTTCTTGAATCATTCCTGTGCCACGAGGAGAAAAGTCTTGTTAGCCCGAGCGTGTAGCTGGTGAGCATCTCCAATGCATTCTGGGATAAGTGACTCCCTCCAATGAGAGTTCAAGGAGATCAGTGTGGATGCTCCTTGGACTAGTTCATTTTCTGTGGAGACAGGTGGTTCCTGAGAGCTGTTGCCTTCCTGTAACAGCTGTAGGTATTCCACTACTTCAGTGGTTCAGACAGGTGACATGCTGGACAGAACACAGGCCTCTGTTGTGATGGAGCTGCAGCTGCTGTGGCGAAAGTTTCAATGCACTTGTATTTACAATGCTGGCTGCTACTGGAATGTTAAATTTAATTTTCTGAAAAAGCAGTCATGTTTTGTGAACTCTTGTTCATTTTGGTTTAAATACCAAACCTTAAAGTTACGTACAATATTTCAGTAAATCCTAAACTTGCAGTTGCAAATGTTTGATTACATTTACTCAGGTTTTCCACATGTAACAGTATTTCAGTTACATTTACTCCATGTGGTAGGTGAACCAAGTCAATTCAGATGGATTTAAATTACCTAGATTTACTCGTGTTGTGTAACTGATCTAAAAGCTTTAACTCAAGTGTAAAATGCCGCCCTGAATTAAAGTATTTTAGTGAACCTGGCTTCTAAATGAATGTTGAACATTGTTTTACCAGTAAATGAGCTGTGGTTTGGATGAACACCTCTCTGAAATGAAGCAGTATTTGAGGATGGTTTAAAGTGTCTCAAACTGGATCACATNTCAAGGATCCTTTCCTCATCACGATTTAGAGTGGTGGGATCCTTTTGTAAAATGTCATGAAGCCAAGGACTGGCAACCCACTCCTGATTTCAAAGTTTGTTTTACTCCCTCCTTAAAAGTGTACAGACAACAACCATCTCGTACTGTACATGTATCAATCAGGGAAACCGGTTTCCATGACTGCTGTCACTTCTTCTCACAGCTTCCTGTCTGAGGAACAGGCAGCAGCCATCCCCCTCCTCACGGGTCTCCTCAGATCTCTAAGCCTGGAGTAAATATGATGTTAGTCTAAAAAACAAAAAACTGCAACCCTGTTGTTATTCCTATTGATGATTTTTGTACTAAACTTTTCTGTTCTTAAAGCCCCTTTATCTGCTCTTATCCATGGGAAAAGGTCTACAGCCTCCAGACCTTATTATATGGACCCTCAAAGCAGAGATGTCTTTTAATGAACTGAAAATGGCTCTTCAACCAGCTCTTACGTTAGGCCTTCCTGATCCGGAAAACTTCTCATCTCTCGACAGCCAGATGGCTCAGCAGGTAAAAGCAGCTCTTCCTGAACCAGCAGATACCCCTGCTCACGAGTCACCCATACGGCGGTAACAGTTGCAGAGAGAGCCACTTGGATCCATGCTAGCCACTGCAAGAAGGTGCCAGAACCAACTGATGACCTCCCTCCGACTATAAATCACCCAGCATCAGAGTAGACGGTGAAGTTAAGCGCTCTACTCCACTTATCACCAGGCGAAAGTCACGTCCTCGCCAACTGAGGGGACATCTCAGCTGAAGGGGAGAGTGCTGATCGGCCTCTGCTGCACTCCGAGCTACAAGTTGCTCAACATGTGTGCTTTCCTCTGCTTGGTGAGTGAAATTGGCTGAACCTGTGTGCCCGATGACTGATTCAGAGACTCCCAGGCACAACAATGGCAGCCTGCTGGACTGACAGGTTGTGGACTATTTGGCTCAAAAAATGCCCTTGATTTGGATCACTGTCGTCGTTTGGCCTGTTTCCTGGTGGTCAGGAGTTTCATTCAAGTTTGCTGCATAACAAAAGATCTCACACTGAACGTATTGTGACATGGCTGTCCACTTGGAGATGAAGCACAATCATTCAAACCTTTACACGCTAAACCTATGGAATTGTATCCTCCTATGACAACTCCATGCTGAATCAGACTCTACACAAACAACTGGGGTTCGGATGTCCCACTGACAGGAAACTCTGGTCAACACTAATAAAGTACTCCTTTCCTTTTTTCTCCTTGGTGGGGAAAACTCATGCTCCACCTGGAAACTGTAAACTACAAGCTGGACGAATTCGCCAAGGACACTGTGGTTGCCCAAAAAGGACTCTATGCCTGGGGACCATGTGTCCTCCTCTGGCTGGCTTTCATGGCTAGCTGGTAACAGCGGTCAGTCTCTCCTGCTGCGGATTTTGACCCCTGTCATCATTGTTTTTCTTTTATTAATGTCTTTTAATGCTACATTATTCCCTTAGTCAAGAACTGTCTAAGATGATTGCTGTCCAGTTTTTGGATCTGTATACCCCATGTTCCCTTAACAAATCCCACGGACTCTATTTCTAATCCTCCTCATTGACTGGATATATGATAATTCATCAGATGACTCTGATGATGACTCCGTTGTGTGATCGTCCGTTTTCCAACACTGAAATATATTGTCTATATTCCTAAGTAGAACACTGTTTCTGTTTTCAATCATGTTTATGATGGTGATTATTTAATCTCAGTGATTTGGTTTACCTAATGTTACACTTCATGGCTGTTATTGTGTGATTAATATAAAACATATGAATATTTTATTATAATCAAAAGTAGGGAATTGTGGAGGAAATTTTTTATTTGGTTTATTCAACTTGTAATTTTGTTCATTTTATTAGTGTTTAACAATAAGAGATTCATTGATCAAGGAGACACAGCAGGGGTCAGCTGTAAACATTTCTAAATTCAATCAACATCAAGTAAATAACTTCTTGATCAAGGAACTGTGTAACGTCCCTAAATTCAATCAGTCTGTCTTAAGACAAATGTCCCTTTGCCACCTGCTGTGATCCACTCTGTATGCAAAAACCTGTGGAAGAATCAACACCTTTTGTCTTGTGCATAAAAGAAAGCCGTCATCGCTGTCTGACAGAGTCCCATTCAGTATTCGTGGAGTACTGACTGACAGCTCTCCTTATGTGCACATAAGATTGTATGTTTGTTTTTCTCTTTAATAAATTCTATTCTGATTTTCTCATCGAGATCGGATCTTATTTTTTTTCCACAACAACTTTCCTTTAGTGTCCACAGACTTTTGATGATTCAGCCATCAATGTGGAAGAAGAGCTGGCAGCAGAGATGATGCTTCTGTTCATTGGTGGGGAATGAGGATGGACAGTCATGGATGTAGGGATCATCACTGAGGGTTCAACCAGCTTGGAGATCTCAGCAGAGCCTGCTGCTACCTGCTTGGACTAACTCATGGCTTGGACCTGAAGAACCCCCAAAACTCTAAAGAACACTGTTGAAGTTTTTCAACAGATGTTGTTGGAGTGGATGCTGGAAACCTGTCAACAAAGGTGAAGAGACTGAAAACAGTGATGATGTAGTTGTCCGTTGGGTGGATGAACACAGATGAGGGTATCAGACTGATGTTCTGACAGTTTTAGTAGAGGAGACAACAGATGAGACTCATACTTGAGCCATGCGTGTCAGGCTAAACCAGACTGGACCCGCAGAAATGAGTGAGCTTCCTCTGGACAGAAACTTGGACCATCTATGTCTCCATTTAGTAAAACCATCTCCAGCTGTTGCCTGACTCTGATCACACCATCTGGTCATTAATGTCTTCTTTCTTGAATCATTCCTGTGCCACGAGGAGAAAAGTCTTGTTAGCCACAGAGCTGTGTAGCTGGTGAGCATCTCCAATGCAGTTCTGGGATAAGTGACTCCCATCCACATGGAGAAGTTCAAGGAGCATCAGTGTGGATGCTCCTCTGGACTAGTTTCATTTCTGTGGAGGACAGGTGGTTCCTGCAGAGCTGTTGGCCTTTCCTGTAACAGCTGTAGGTTATCTCCACATACTTCAGTGGTTCAGACAGGTGGACATGTTGCTGACAGAAAACAGGCCTCTGTTGTGATGGAGCTGCAGCTGCTGTGGAGAAATGTTTCAATGCACTTTGTAATTTACAAATGTTGCTGCTACTGTGGAGATGTTAAATTTAATTTTCTGAAAAAAAAAAAAAAAAAAAGTCATGTTTTGTGAGCTCTTGTTCATTTTGGTTTAGATATCAAACCTTTAAAAGAGTCAGTACAATATTTTTCAGTAAACCCTAAACTTTAAGCAATTCTCCAAAATGTTTAGTTTACTCAGTTTTATTAGTGATTACTCAGGTTTTCCCACATGTTAACATATTTCAGTTACATTTACTCCATTCATGTGGTAGTTGAACCAAGTCAATTCAGATGGATTTAAATTACCTGGATTTACTCATGTTGTGTAACTGATCTGAAAGCTTTAACTCAATATTTAAGTGTAAAATGCTGCCCTGAATTAATGCAGTATTTTAGTGAAGCTGGATTTCACAGGTAGATTTAAACCTGTCTAAATAAATGTTGACCAGTGTTTTACCAGTAAATGAGCTGTGGTTTGGATGAACACCTCCCTGAAATGAAGCAGTATTTGAGGATGGTTTAAAGTGTCTCAAACTGGATCACATTCATGATGGTAAAGTTCAGAAATGTCCGTTAATAGAGCAGGTTTATACACGTCCACAGCAGACTGGATTCAGGACAGTCAGTGTTTCTACCTGGAAATGTGAGGCAGACTGGTCTCTGCTGCAGTAAGACACAGAAACATGTGGTTTGATGCTGAAGCTGAGCTTTATTCACAACCAGTTTTAAACCTTCATGTTGACATCAGCTGGACTTGGGTGGTACTGACCTCTAGAGGTCATGTGATGGATTGACAGGTTGAGTCCCTGTGAGCCAGAGAGACTGGCAGCATCACCTGCTGACTACACAGACTGACTGCTCAGAGGAAAGGGTTCAAGTGGACAAACAGTGAAGCTTGGTTTCTCTTTGATTCAGGGACAATGCTGGCTAGTTGACCTCTAACCTCTGAGCCCCCCCACCCCATCCACAGCATGATGTTGACCATGGGGTACCAGGGGCTGCCTCACCAGCGATGTCCCCACCAGGGACGTCTCCACCAGGGTCTCCACCTCCCCGGCGTCCCCAGGGTCCCCTCCAGGGTCCCCCAGTGTCTTCTACGTGGATGGCCGCTGTTGAAGAGAAACCTCAGATTCAAACATCTTGAACTCACATCTTCAGTCATCAGGCTCCTAATTCATACTTCCTATACAACTGACTTCCACAAATCAGCACTTGACCTGAACTGAGTCACTTTCCTGCTAAAGGACATGAAATGGAGCCACAACTCACACATACGGGTGGGGTGGATAATCAACTGGTCCTGAGTGCCTGTTATTGTGAGACAGACTGGTTCCAGCAGACAACAGGACCACCAGCAGGATCCAGGGCAGGAGACGCATCTGCAGGTTCCAGGAGGAGAAAACATGTTGACCTCACAGTCAGACAGCAACAAAGCAGTCATCTCCAGATACTAGAGGAATGAGTGCTCCTCACCTTCTCTGCTGCTTCTAGACTGATTCCAGACTGAATTCAGCTCTGAACCACCTGTTCAGATGGAGGACGGTTTCAGGTCTTCACAGGGCTGATGTGGAGGAGACCAGGAGGCTTTTATTGGTGGACGACACTGAGGAGAGGTGGGAACCAGCTCTTGTTGCAGCTCTGAAGGTGACAAATGAAGAAAGAAACCAGAAAGATCTTCTCTAATTCACTGAAACATCAGTATTTGTGCTCATCTACAACAGATCATTTCACAAAGTTCACCACTGTCACAGGTTTTAGAGAGGACCCAAATACAGGAGATCACAACAACAAAGACTCTACGTATCCAAGAATAACCAAATAAACCTGCGCAGAGAGGAAATCAGACAAACCAGGAGAGTAGAACAACAGATGATCCAGCTACTGAAAGGTGAAAAGACAAGACTTAAATACACAAAGGAAGAAACGAGAGGCAGGTGCAAACCATCAGGGGATTAACAGAAGAACTGTGAGGGAGAACACCACAAAGACAAGACACACCTTCAAAGTAAAACAGGAAACAAAGTTAACTGAAGACAAGGAGGTCAAGAACAATCAACCAAACCCAGAAAACAAAGAAGGCCTGACATGGCCAACCCAAACCATGACAGTTGGACCGTTACAGTATCAGAACCTGAAGCAGAACCCTGGAAACAGGAGAACATGCTCCCTTCAGCCAATCAACAATAATGAGTAGAAATCCAGACTCAATGTTTCTGTCAGCAGTGGAGGAGAGAAATCAGAGATATTGTAAATAAATGTAAAAACCAGGTGTCAGCTGACTGTGATGGTACAGACATGGAAACAGTCTAAAAGGTTATTGAGGCAGTTGTTCAGCCACTGACAGACATCTGGAATCTGTCATTCAGAACTGGAACATTTCCAAAAGAAATGAAAACTGTAAAAGTCATCCCACGATACAAAACTGGAGACAGACACCAGTTCACCAACTACAGGCCTGTTTCTCTGCTCCCACAGTTTTACAACATTTTAGAACAACTATTTATTTACAGATTGGACAAATTTATCAACAAACACAAACTGCTTTCTGAAAGCCAATATGGATTTAGATCTAAAAGATCCACATCATTGTCAGTCCTGGAATTAATAGAAGAAATCACCAGCTCCATAGATAAAAACACATTTACAGTTGGAGTCTTTATTGATCTAAAAAAAACGTTTGATACAATAAATCATGATATATTAATAAAAAAATTGGAGCGTTATGGTATTAGGGGAGTGGTTTTACACTAGATGAAAAGTTATTTGAGCAACAGGCAGCAGTTTGTGAAAATAGGTGACTTTCAGTCATCCTGCTTGAACGTTGGTTGTGGTGTCCCCCAGGGGTCAGTATTGGGGTGTTAACTCTTTATTCTATACATAAATGACATATGTAAAGTCTCAAAAGTATTAAAATTTGTTCTGTTTGCTGATGACACTAATATTTTCAGTGATGGGAGAATTTAAAGCAGCTTATGGAGGAAATCACCTCAGAATTGAACAAATTAAAAAGTGGTTGGATTTAAATAGGCTATCACAGTCTGGGCAGATGCGAGTGATGGTCCTGGCCCACCCTCTTAAGGGGAACAAAGCAGCTGATATTGAAGTGATGATGAAATGGTGAGGCCTGATACTCAGGTCCTGAAGGCAGCGAGGACCCATAGGGGCTGTGGTGAGTCCTGCTTGCCAATACGACGGGGTTGTGAAACTACTAACCCCGACCTCAGACTTGGATTGTGTCCTGGTTAAAACTAACTCTAGAGCAGCCCCTTGGCAGATGGCAGAGGAGCTGAAGAGACAAGCCCAGGAGTACCGAGATAGGTTAGCCCAGGGCTCAGGGCAGAGCGTGATCTTAGGTACCGGCCTAGATGAGGTAGACGAGGATTCTGAGGTACAGAGCTATGCCTCCGAGCCCGCACCTAACCTGCTGATGGATGTCGGGTCGGTGGATAACAGAGGGGCTGAAGATCCATGGGAAAAGACTAGGGATCTGCCAGAAATGGCTTGGAGTCAGACAAAGGAAGAGAAACCACCTGACCCAGGCCTCAGTTCGGAGGAAGAGTTGGATGAACAGCAGAGGCTGCCCGACTTTGTCGACCACCCATCCACACCATTGATATGGGGTTGTGTAAAAGGGATGGACCGGGATTTTCGCCCGTTGCAGCTCGGGGAAGGACCTCACAAGAGCCGAGGAGATACAGAGGAGGAGGACCAGGGTGGTGACGAGCTCTCAGCGGGGTCACAACCACCTAGAAAGCGGACCGTAAAAAGGGAGAGGCACTCATCCGAATCACCACCACCAAAAGAACGACCAGAAAGTATAGCAGTGGAATCCCCAGGGTTGAAAACCCAACTTGGCCCTCCTTTTCCCTCATAGAAGGGATCGCCTCGGACCTTGAAATGGTGCCCCCGGAGGCGAAGAGGGTGACCTTAAGGAATGGAGCCCGGGCCTATAGCTACGTAGGGAGCATCAGGGGGGTCGGCAGTGATGCCCTGATAGTTTTTACCGATGCTAAATGGGAGGCCCACCATACTGAGGTGAGAGATCAGCTATGGAAGGCTGGAGAGGGCTATAGGAAGTCAGGCGGCTCGATATGACCCGAACGGGGGTAGGCATGGCAAGTGGGGGACGTCTGCCCCATTATGCTATAATTCATGTGAGAATTGACCGATATCAGGGAAGTCCAGGGATGAAGGAGTATCTGCCGGTGATGACAGAGGCCCTGGACCGGGGTCTGGGGAAGGCGAAGTAGATAGCAGCAAGAAGGGTGATGATAAGCATTAATGGGTTGAGACTGGAAAATGTGTCCTGGGGAGTAGCCAAGATGGCGGCGGTTTCGGCGATGCGGATGGACGCGGCTAGGTGTCACATGGCAGACCGGATCGAGGAGTATGTGATCCAAACCTCCCCAGAGGATGAAGAGACCAGGAGACGACAAGCACTGGCAGCCATGATAGGGATGCGGGGGTTTGGAGGTGCAGCGCCAACCCGAGGAATGACACCGGAGTCCCAGGGAAGGCCCGAAGAAGTCGGACCCGGAGCCCCTGCACCACGACAAGAGGAGTTTCTCTCCATGGGGGAAGACTCGCTGAGGGCCCCGCTTGCCACGATGAGAATTTGGGGAGCCGAAGGGAAGAGCGTGACAGCGAAAGACTTCACCAGAGGTGGAGATTGCGACGGTAAGTCCTCGGCAGGGGCAACCACCACCATCGGGGAACCTACTGCGGACAGGCCCGGTGGAGGACTCGGAGGGAGGGAAGAGGAAGAGTCAGATGTGGCCAGCTTGTGTTCCCTGGCTGAGGAGAGGTGTGAGATTCCGAAGGAATTGAAAATGGCGAGATGCAAGGGAAAGAAGAAGCCGGTGGATTTTGCCAACGTGAAGGTGGTAACCGCGAGAATGGCCGTGACCTGAGTTAGGGAACCATAAAGACCAGAGACACCAGGCAGGCGTACACTCCAGAGGTCGGCCAGCAAAGGTAAGAACTTCCATGGAAGTGGGCCGAGGATGGCAGCGTTGACGAGGGCCATGGCCGCATTGACAGGGGCCATGGGCGTTTTGAGAGGGCCACGGCTGCGTTGACAGGGCCACGGGTGAATTGACGGGGGCCATGGGTGCGTTGACGGGGCCATGGGTGTATTGACGGGGGCCACAGGTGAATTGACGGGGGCCATGTCTGTGTTGATGGGGGCCACGGCTGCATTGATGGGGGCCACAGGTGTGTTGACGGGGGCTACGACTGCGTTGAGGGGGCCATGGCTGCATTGACGGGTGCCACGGGTGTGTTGACGGGTGCCACGGCTGCATTGACGGGGGCCACAGGTGCGTTGACGGGGACACGGGCACGGTGACGGAGGCCACAGGTGAATTGACGGGGGCCATGTCTGTGTTATCGGGACCACGGCCGCATTGACAGAGGCCATGGCGGTGTTGATGGGGGCCATGGGTGAATTGACAGGGGCCACAAGTGTGTTGAAGGGGCCACGTGCCCATTGACGGGGCCACGGCTGCATTGACGGGGGCCACGGGTGCATTGACGAGGCCATGGCTGTGTTGATGGGGGCCATGGGTGAATTGACAGGGGCCACAAGTGTGTTGAAGGGGCCACGGGCCCATTGACGGGGCCAAGGCTGCATTAACGGGGGCCACGGGTGTGTTGACGAGGCCATGGCTGTGTTGATGGGGGCCACGGCTGCATTGATGGGGGCCACAGGTGTGTTGACGGGGGCTACGACCGCGTTGAGGGGGCCATGTCTGCATTGACGGGTGCCACGGGTGTGTTGACGGGGGCCACGGCTGCATTGACGGGGGCCACAGGTGCGTTGACGGGGCCACGGGCGGGGTGACGGAGGCCACAGGTGAATTGACGAGGCCATGGCTGTGTTGATGGGGGCCAAGGCTGCATTGACGGGGGCCACAGGTGTGTTGACGGGGGCTACGACCGCGTTGAGGGGGCCATGTCTGCATTGACGGGTGCCACGGGTGTGTTGACGGGGGCCACGGCTGCATTGACGGGGGCCACAGGTGTGTTGACGGGGGCTACGACCGCGTTGAGGGGGCCATGTCTGCATTGATGGGTGCCACGGGTGTGTTGATGGGGGCCACGGCTGCATTGACGGGGGCCACAGGTGTGTTGACGGGGGCCACGGGTGAATTTATGGGGGCCACGGCTGCGTTGACAGATGCCAGGGGCGTCGTTGATGGGGGCCATGAGTAAATTGACAGGGGCCACGGGCCCATTGACGGGGCCACGGGTGCATTGACGGGGGCCACGGGTGAATTGACAGGGGCTACACGTGTGTTGAAGGGGCCACGGGCCCATTGACGGGGCCACGGCTGCATTGATGGGGGCCATGGGCGCATTGACAGGGGCCATGGCTGTGTTGATGGGGGCCACGGCTGCATTGACGGGGGCCACAGGTGTGTTGACGGGGGCTACGACCACATTGAGGGGGCCATGGCTGCATTGACGGGTGCCACGGGTGTGTTGACGGGGGCCACGGCTGCATTGACGGGGGCCACAGGTGCGTTGATGGAGCCATGGGAGCGGTGACGGAGGCCACAGGTGAATTTACGGGGGCCACGGGTGAATTGACAGGGGCCATGTCTGTGTTATCGGGACCACAGCCGCATTGACAGAGGCCATGGCAGTGTTGAGGGGGGCCATGGGTGAATTGACAGGGGCCACAAGTGTGTTGAAGGGGCCACAGCTGCATTGACGGGGGCCACGGGTGCGTTGACGAGGCCATGGCTGTGTTGATGGGGGCCACGGCTGCATTGACGGAGGCCACAGGTGTGTTGACAGGGGTTACGACCGCGTTGAGGGGGCCATGTCTGCATTGACGGGTGCCACGGGTGTGTTGACGGGGGCCACGGCTGCATTGACGGGGGCCACAGGTGTGTTGACGGGGGCTACAACCGCGTTGAGGGGGACACGGCCGCGTTGACAGAGGCCATGGCGGCGTTGATGGGGGCCACGGGTGAATTGACAGGGGCCACAGGTGTGTTGAAGGGGCCACAGGCCCATTGACGGGGCCACGGCTGCATTGATGGGGGCCATGGGCGCATTGACAGGGGCCATGGCTGTGTTGATGGGGGCCACGGCTGCATTGATGGGGGCTACGACCGCGTTGAGGGGGACACGGCCGCGTTGACAGAGGCCATGGCGGCGTTGATGGGGGCCACGGGTGAATTGACAGGGGCCACAGGTGTGTTGAAGGGGCCACGGGCCCATTGACGGGGCCACGGCTGCATTGATGGGGGCCATGGCTGTGTTGATGGGGGCCACGGCTGCATTGATGGGGGCTACGACCGCGTTGAGGGGGCCACGGCTGCATTGACGGGGGCCACAGGTGTGTTGACGGGGGCTACGACCGCGTTGAGGGGGCCATGTCTGCATTGACGGGTGCCACGGGTGTGTTGACGGGGGCCACGGCTGCATTGACGGGGGCCACAGGTGTGTTGACGGGGGCTAGAACCACGTTGAGGGGGACACCGCCGTGTTGACAGAGGCCATGGCGGCGTTGATGGGGGCCACGGGTGAATTGACAGGGGCCACAGGTGTGTTGAAGGGGCCACGGGCCCATTGACGGGGCCACGGCTGCATTGATGGGGGCCACGGGCGCATTGACAGGGGCCATGGCTGTGTTGATGGGGGCCACGGCTGCATTGATGGGGGCTACGACCGCGTTGAGGGGGCCATGGCTGCACTGATGTGGGCCACAGGTGCGTTGACGGGGGCCACGGCTGAATTGATGGGGCCACGGGTGCATTGATGGGGGCCATGGCTGTGTTGATGGGGGCCACGGCTGCATTGACGGGGGCCACAGGTGTGTTGACGGGGGCTACGACCACATTGAGGGGGCCATGGCTGCATTGATGGGTGCCATGGGTGTGTTGACGGGGGCCACGGCTGCATTGACGGGGGCCACAGGTGCGTTGATGGGGCCATGGGAGCGGGGACGGAGGCCACAGGTGAATTTACAGGGGCCACGGGTGAATTGACAGGGGCATGTCTGTGTTACCGGGACCACGGCCGCATTGACAGAGGCCATGGCGGTGTTGAGGGGGGCCATGGGTGAATTGAAAGGGGCCACAAGTGTGTTGAAGGGGCCCGGCTGCATTGACGGGGGCCACGGGTGCGTTGACGAGGCCATGGCTGTGTTGATGGGGGCCACGGCTGCATTGACGGGGGCCACAGGTGTGTTGACGGGGGCTACGACCGCGTTGAGGGGGCCATGTCTGCATTGACGGGTGCCACGGGTGTGTTGACGGGGGCCACAGCTGCATTGACGGGGGCCACAGGTGTGTTGACGGGGGCTACAAACCGCGTTGAGGGGGACCACGGCCGCGTTGACAGAGGCCATGGCGGCGTTGATGGGGGCCACGGGTGAATTGACAGGGGCCACAGGTGTGTTGAAGGGGCCACGGGCCCATTGACGGGGCCACGGCTGCATTGATGGGGGCCACGGGCGCATTGACAGGGGCCATGGCTGTGTTGATGGGGGCCAAGGCTGCATTGTGGGCCTACGACCGCTTTGAGGGGGCATGGCTGCATTGACGTGGGCCACAGGTGCGTTGACGGGGGCCACGGCTGAATTGATGGGGCCACGGGTGCATTGACGGGGGCCATGGCTGTGTTGATGGGGGCCACGGCTGCATTGACGGGGGCCACAGGTGTGTTGACGGGGGCTACGACCACATTGAGGGGGCAATGGCTGCATTGACAGGTGCCACGGGTGTGTTGACGGGGGCCACGGCTGCATTGACGGGGGTCACAGGTGCGTTGATGGGGCCATGGGAGCGGTGACGGAGGCCACAGGTGAATTTATGGGGGCCACGGGTGAATTGACAGGGGCCACAGGTGTGTTGAAGGGGCCACGGGCCCATTGACGGGGCCACGGCTGCATTGATGGGGGCCACGGGCGCATTGACAGGGGCCATGGCTGTGTTGATGGGGGCCACGGCTGCATTGATGGGGGCTACGACCGCGTTGAGGGGGCCATGGCTGCATTGACGTGGGCCACAGGTGTGTTGACGGGGGCACGGCTGAATTGATGAGGCCACGGGTGCATTGACGGGGGCCATGGCTGTGTTGATGGGGGCCACGGCTGCATTGACAGGGGCCACAGGTGTGTTGACGGGGGCTACGACCACATTGAGGGGGCTATTGCTGCATTGACGGGTGCCACGGGTGTGTTGACGGGGGCCAGGGCTGCATTGACGGGGGCCACAGGTGTGTTGACGGGGCCTACGACCACATTGAGGGGGCCATGGCTGCATTGACAGGGGCCATGGCTGTGTTGATGGGGGCCACGGCTGCATTGATGGGGGCTACGACCGCATTGAGGGGGCCATGGCTGCATTGACGTGGGCCACAGGTGCGTTGACGGGGGCCACGGCTGAATAGTTGGGGCCACGGCTGCGTTGACGGGGGCCACAGGTGAATTGACGGGGCCACGACCGCGATGAGGGGGCCACGTTGACGGGGGGGCACGTTGATGGGGGGCACAGCGGATTAAACTGAATTTCAACCTGACAATCAGTAATTCTGTCCAAATATTCCTCACAGAAGCCAAACATGAAATATCAGCTGGCTGTGGGTTTGTGGTTCGGACCGCGTCGGACTTTTACAGTTGGGGGTCTGGCTGTATTTTGGGCTTCTATTAGCTGACTAGTCCTGTCCCAGGGACCGAGGTACTTTTTTTGTGATGAGGTGGTGTTCTCGTCAAAGAAAGAACGTGTTTGTGGTTTTTCTGTCTTGGAGCAGTGTGAGGGCCTTTAGTTCACTAAATGAGGCATTTTAAATGACAGTTGTGGAACAGCTCTGCAGCGAATGTGGTCTCGGTGGACGTTTCAGCCAATGTCTCTTTTTCTCCGTATTTGGACTTCAAGAGCATAATAAAGGGAAACAATATTTCTAAAGTGTAAATAATATTGTAAAATGCACTGGCAAAGAGAAGTTGCCACGTTGTCGTGCAGTTCAGAGTGACTTGTATGTTTGGTTGTTATGGAATGAAATTTCATGGGTTTAAGAGTTTTATCATGCATTCAACATATTTTCAAAATCTGCTTTACAGCATTGAAATGAACTGTTTAAGAAGAGTGGAGAGGGAACTTGTTCTGCTTTAATAGTAGTAAAGCATACTCCATATTCTTTTCAGTTATAGATATTATAAATATTGACTATACCTCTCAACTTGCCGTCAGAGATTTTCATCAGGCTCACTCTGAGTTTTTCTTCTGTAGGTTACAGAAAAACTGTTGGAGCTGCAGAAATGCACAAATGAAGAAGAAACCTAGAAGGAGGACAGGCTACGCTTGAACCCAGACCACCACCAGCTTGTTGGAGGATCTTTGTCCTGTGAGCTACTGCTGCCCCCCATCTAACAAAGCTGACGGTGTTTTTGAAGGATAATGCAAGCTCTACAAGTCTGTGGCAACATCAAAGGGGGGGACTTCAGAAACCCCATCGACTGAAACATGGACATTTGGAGCGGCTCCATGTAACCAAATGTGTTCCACAGCAGTCTACAGCATCTTATTTCACTGCTCGATTGAATGCTGCCCAATTGGTCAATTGCTTCGTTCTTTCATTATTTCTGCATAATCTCCAGCTAACTGAACGTGATTAGCCTACAGCTTCACATATCAGTGCTTGTAGAAAGATGATTATGTCTCTGATCAGCTCTGTCTTGACCTTCAGGCCAAGGGTTTGATTCCCATGTTGATAGATGGCAAAACCAGCCACAGCTCCAATGGCCCTCTCGTCATTTCCCAGAGGAAGTTTATTAGTTATCATTGTTATTTGCATGAGTCTGTTGATGTCATTCAAATGTGCTGTCTGCTAGTCAGAATATTAGAAAACTTACCATTTATATAGTATGGTAATTAATTTTATTCTGGCCATTCAAACCACTTTCCTTTAGCGTCCACAGACTTCTGATGATTCAGCCATCAATGTGGAAGAAGAGCTGGCAGCAGAGATGATGTTTCTGTTCTTTGGTGGGAATGAGGATGGACAGTCATGGATGTAGGGATCATCACTGAGGGTTCAACCAGCTTGGAGATCTCAGCAGAGCCTGCTGCTACCTGCTTGGACTAACTCATGGCTTGGACCTGAAGAACCCCCAAAACTCTAAANGACACCCTTGAAGTTTAGCCAAAGGTTTTGTTTCCTCTGGTTTCATAGATAAGTACAGCTGCGTATCATCAGCGTAGCATGAAAGTTTATGCCATGGCTCTGGATAATTTTTTCCCAAGGGGAGCATGTATAAAGTGAAAAGGATTGGTCCCAGAACTGAACCCTGTGGGACGCCATAGCAAGACCCTAGTCCGTGTAGAAGAAACGTCATTAACATGGACGAACTGGAACCTGTCGACAGGTATGACTTAAACCAGCCTAATGCTGTCCCTTTAATTCCAACAGTGTGCTCTAATCTGTGCAGCAAAAGGCCGTGATCACAGTATTAAGCAGCGCACTGAGGTCCAGCAGAACAAGGACAGAAAACTAATCCATTGTCTGAGGCCACGAGGAGGTCGTTGGAGACTCTAATCAGCGCAGTTTTCTGTGCTGTGATGAATTTTAGAGATAAATGGAAGGTTGGATATTGGTCTATAGCAGTGATCCTCACTATTTTTTTGAAAAGAGCCACACTGGCAGTGCAAAATCAAAAGGAGAGCCATTTTTTACGACAACATACTGAGTCACCTTTGCAAATATGCATTTATTGGACATCCCACAAAAAAAGTAATAACACAGCCAATGCATTTTTCATTTAAGATCACCTAAATATGGGATGAGCGGAAGCTGGCATGCATGTCCTTGATTTCTTCTTCATGTTGTATTTGTAGTTGGTTGTTGCAATCACAGTGAGGCATTCGAGATGAGCATGGGTCAGTCGTTTCTCTGTTTCCTCTTGATAGTGTTCATGGTCGAAAATGTGGACTCACAGATGTATGTGCTCATGAAGAAATACATCACTTTCTGTGAAAGTGGTTTCAAAGTGGGAAAATCTGCTTCAGAAACCAAACTCCAGAAGTGGCCAACACCTCCTCTGAGTTCAGCTTGGAGAATGTTATTTGTTTGCAGTTCAATTATTTCACTCTCCAGAGCAGCACGATTACCAGGACAGAGCTGTGTGATGGTTGCTTGAGGGAGGATACATCCACATGGAAGGGGTTTTCAATAAATTGAAAATCTCCTTGTGTTCAGTCACATCACTGAATCTGGATTCAAACTCACCCTTCAGCTCCTCCAAAACTTCAACAAATCTGCTGTAGCTGAAGTGCTGCTGCAGAGATGGGTCACTTGTGGTTGTTGCTCTGAGTTTGGGGGAAGTGGATGAGTTCTCTGTCAGGTATCACAGAGCAGTTATTTTTGTTTGGAACGCTCTGACTGCCCCTCAGCATTTCACTTGGAAGCTTGTCTCTCCCTTGAAGCTGCAAATTGAGAGTGTTCAGGTGACAGGTAATGTCAGTAAGGAGGGCCAGTTGTATGATCCAGTGTGGGTCTTTCAGCTCTGGCTGGTGTTTCCCTTGCTGTCCAAGAAACTGCTGATTTCAGGATGGAGGCTCAGGAACCGCTCTAGCAACCCTTCCACGGGACAACCATCTTACTTCACTATGCAACCCTAAATCGCTGTACTCTGTGTCATAGTCCTGGATTAACTGTCTGAACTGTCTGTGGTGTAGTGCTCTTGAACAATGTAATTGACCACATGCACAACCCTTTGCATCACATTTTTGAATTCACTGTTTCTGAGCTTTGATACCAGTGCCTCCTGATGGATGATGCAGTGGAAGCTGATGAAATTGGGTATTTCATCTCTTTTTTCATGAGGCCAACCAAGACCCTTCTCTTTGCCTTGCATGCTTGGAGCACCATCAGTACACACGCTTACAAGTTTGGACCAGCTGAGATGATTTTCCTCAAAAAATACTGAAGTGCATTCAGAATACCCTCACCTCTTGTTTGGCCATGGAGTGGTAGTAAGCACAACATTTCCTCTTGAAAAGAGTTTTCTTTTGGGAACCTCACCCAAGTGCACAGCTGTGCAACGTCAGTGATGTCTGTGCTTTCGTCCACTGCGATGCTGAAACAAGACGCACCGCGCAGATCAGCCAACAACTGGTCACGTATGTCCTTTCCGATTCTTCCATCCGCCTCATTATTGTTGAATCAGACAGCTGTAATCCTTTTATTGTTTAATGATGGCGTCCTTGTTGTCAAAGTCTTTGAACAGTATTTCTGCTGAAGCCAAAAAGTCTTTCACTATTTGAGTCTGAGAAAGGTTTTTTAGCCCGCCGCCAAAATCCACGCTATTTCATAAGACGCCTCTGTTAAACGCTCTGCAGTGGAGGTTGTCCAGTGGATAAGATTTTGCTGCTCAGAAAGTGAAGCAGTGAGCTGTGCAATTTTCTTCTTTCTTAGTTCACTGCCAGCAGCGGGTAACTTTCATTGAATTTTGGATGCGCCGTTTTGAAATGGCGCTCCAAGTTGCTTCGTTTGAAACCGGCACGGGTTTGTTTGCATATTAAAACACAGAGGGTTCACACCATGCAGAACAAATAAGAATTCGTCTGTCCACTTGTCATGGATTTTCTGTGCTCATCTTGTATGCTTCTTATTTTCGTTTTTTACTGGGTAACGTTACAACCTGCCGTTTGTCTGCTCGTCCCCTCTCCGGTGTCTTCGTGCTGATTTTGTCCTCGGACTCCTTTTCTTCATCCACTCCACTATTCGTAGCAAACACTGTCTGTCTGTCCGTCTGGTTTTTTGAGTTGTTTCTGTTCCTTTTTAATTAAAAACCTGTCCATTTTGTGTGCGGAGCTGACGGAGCCTGCCTGCAAACGTGAGCCGCGGTAATGTTGTAAACAATGCTACATGCTCGCTGGCTGCGTTGCCAGGTTTGAAAATTCCCCCTATAAAAGTTAAACACGCTTAACACTTAAATTTCTCCATTATTTGGGTGAAGGTAAGTAAGTATAATTCAGATGTTTTGCGTTTCTGTAGTGCAGTGTTGTATTTTTATAAGCACATTTGAAAAAATGTATTGGCTGTGTTACCACATAGGAAGCTGCCATGCGAGCCACCAAAATAGCTTGGCGAGCCACATGTGGCTCGCAAGCCACGCAATGAGTAACACTGGTCTATAGTTTGCCAAGATGTCCGGGTCAAGAGATGGTTCTTGAGCAAAGTTTAACCCTCCTATTATGGGCGGGTCAAATTGACCCGTTTTGAAAATTAAAATAAAAAAAATAGTTTAAAGTATTTTTTCAGGTAAAACGATTCTGCGGGCTTAATTAGTATAATCAACATAAATAAAAATTGTTCATGTAAATATTTGCAACCCCCCTCTCCAAGTTTATGTTAAAGATTTGTCGGTCAATTGCCAGCCAAAGGGACTAAAAAGGGGTTTTACGCATGTGCGAATATGGGGGGTTTGGGGGGTTTTTGACCCTCCATTACAATTCGCCCCCCCAAAATGGGACCAATGTCATTTTGTCATCTTCGACCCCCCTAAGATGACAAAAATTGTCATTTTTGTCATTCTGAAAATGTTGACCCCCCCATGTCATGTATAATTGCACTCTGGTTATAATATCTAATATAATATTTTGTTTTTTCTTTGCAACTGTGACCCCCATTTCCCCAGTTTCACACCCTCCCTGGGGTCGTGCTTGAACGACTGTGGTATCAGACGCAGAATATACCGTGACATTTTTTCACAAGCGCAACTGAGTCAGGGATTTAAAGAGAGGCTCACGATGGTTGAGCGGCCAGAGAACCAGTGTGACTCCTCTGAGCTGATGGTAACCAAGAACCGGACCCCGATCCTCCATGTAGCCTTCACAGCACCACAGCCCAAGAGCCTTACGCCCCAAAAAGGGGAAATTCAAAATGTCATGACAGCTTTATATAAAAAGTCTGAAATCAGCTCAAGGAAGACAGAAAACCAGTATGATCCATACAATGCCACCAAAGGGGGGTGGATATTAGACCAAGTCATTGGGTTAAAAGCACCAAACGATACTGAAAGCGACCGCTGGTCATCTTTTAAACATGACTGATGATCAGCCTCAACGCATTGTCATTTGGAAGGAGATTGTCCAGAGTAGAACCCATCAAAGCTTGCACGGACAATCTTCTTGTCTAAGTTCTGTCTCCAGCAGACCTCCATACCTCCACAGAATAAGTGGGTGGATAATGGATGGATGGATTTCTGGTTTACACATTGCGTATATTTATGTCACACTATGATGAACATGTCATTGTGTGCAGTGGAGACTCACAGACCATAGAACACACCATGTTCATTTTGTTAATCTTTGTTTGATTTTTCTTATTTTATTACTTTATGGTTCAAAAACAATTCTTCAGTTTTTTCATGTAATTCAGTAGATTTTGATTTTAATTTACTGGTCATTGATCCGGAGATGAGGTTTTCTGTCGCTATTTATAAACATCCCCCAAAGAAAAGTTGAAAATATAGAATATTACAAAAAAAGTCAATGTTAGATTGAACTATTGTAATTTTTATATCGGTCTTTCCAATGCAAACATCTAAAATGTTTTTAACATTAATTATGACGAGTGATAATCTGTGTTGATGGGGGCCACGGCTGCATTGATGGGGGCCATTGGGGCGGTGTGATGGGGGCCACGGGGAATTGACCAGGGCCAATGGCTGCATTGACTGGGCACCGGGCGTTTACGGGGGCCACGGCTGAATTGATGGGGCCACGGTGCATTGACGGGGCCATGGCTGTGTTGATGGGGGCCACGGCTGCATTGACGGGGGCCACAGGTGTGTTGACGGGGGCTACGACCACATTGAGGGGGCAATGGCTGCATTGACAGGTGCCACGGGTGTGTTGACGGGGGCCACGGCTGCATTGACGGGGGTCACAGGGTGCCGTTTGGGAGGGCTGGGAGCCGGGACGGGGCCACAGGTGAATGGGGGCCACAGGGGCCACAAGTGTGTTGAAGGGGCCACGGGCCCATTGACGGGGCCACGGCCTGCATTGATGGGGGCCACAGGGGCCATGGCTGTGTTGATGGGGGCCACGGCTGCATTGATGGGGGCTACGACCGCGTTGAGGGGGCCATGGCTGCATTGACGTGGGCCACAGGTGTGTTGACGGGGGCCACGGCTGAATGATGAGGCCACGGGTGCATTGACGGGGGCCATGGCTGTGTTGATGGGGGCCACGGCTGCATTGACAGGGGGCCACAGGTGTGTTGACGGGGGCTACGACCACATTGAGGGGGCCATGCTGCATTGACGGGTGCCACGGGTGTGTTGACGGGGGCCAGGGCTGCATTGACGGGGGCCACAGGTGTGTTGACGGGGCCTACGACCACATTGAGGGGGCCATGGCTGCATTGACAGGGGCCATGGCTGTGTTGATGGGGGCCACGGCTGCATTGATGGGGGCTACGACCGCATTGAGGGGGCCATGGCTGCATTGACGTGGGCCACAGGTGTTGTTGACGGGGGCCACGGCTGAATAGTTGGGGCCACGGCTGCGTTGACGGGGGCCACAGGTGAATTGACGGGGCCACGACCGCGATGAGGGGGCCACGTTGACGGGGGGGCACGTTGATGGGGGCACAGCGGATTAAACTGAATTTCAACCTGACAATCAGTAATTCTGTCCAAATATTCCTCACAGAAGCCAAACATGAAATATCAGCTGGCTGTGGGTTTGTGGTTCGGACCGCGTCGGACTTTTACAGTTGGGGGTCTGGCTGTATTTTGGGCTTCTATTAGCTGACTAGTCCTGTCCCAGGGACCGAGGTACTTTTTTTGTGATGAGGTGGTGTTCTCGTCAAAGAAAGAACGTGTTTGTGGTTTTTCTGTCTTGGAGCAGTGTGAGGGCCTTTAGTTCACTAAATGAGGCATTTTAAATGACAGTTGTGGAACAGCTCTGCAGCGAATGTGGTCTCGGTGGATGTTTCAGCCAATGTCTCTTTTTCTCCGTATTTGGACTTCAAGAGCATAATAAAGGGAAACAATATTTCTAAAGTGTAAATAATATTGTAAAATGCACTGGCAAAGAGAAGTTGCCACGTTGTCGTGCAGTTCAGAGTGACTTGTATGTTTGGTTGTTATGGAATGAAATTTCATGGGTTTAAGAGTTTTATCATGCATTCAACATATTTTCAAAATCTGCTTTACAGCATTGAAATGAACTGTTTAAGAAGAGTGGAGAGGGAACTTGTTCTGCTTTAATAGTAGTAAAGCATACTCCATATTCTTTTCAGTTATAGATATTATAAATATTGACTATACCTCTCAACTTGCCGTCAGAGATTTTCATCAGGCTCACTCTGAGTTTTTCTTCTGTAGGTTACAGAAAAACTGTTGGAGCTGCAGAAATGCACAAATGAAGAAGAAACCTAGAAGGAGGACAGGCTACGCTTGAACCAGACCACCACCAGCTTGTTGGAGGATCTTTGTCCTGTGAGCTACTGCTGCCCCCCATCTAACAAAGCTGACGGTGTTTTTGAAGGATAATGCAAGCTCTACAAGTCTGTGGCAACATCAAAGGGGGGGACTTCAGAAACCCCATCGACTGAAACATGGACATTTGGAGCGGCTCCATGTAACCAAATGTGTTCCACAGCAGTCTACAGCATCTTATTTCACTGCTCGATTGAATGCTGCCCAATTGGTCAATTGCTTCGTTCTTTCATTATTTCTGCATAATCTCCAGCTAACTGAACGTGATTAGCCTACAGCTTCACATATCAGTGCTTGTAGAAAGATGATTATGTCTCTGATCAGCTCTGTCTTGACCTTCAGGCCAAGGGTTTGATTCCCATGTTGATAGATGGCAAAACCAGCCACAGCTCCAATGGCCCTCTCAACATTTCTCAAAGGAAGTTTTCTAGTTATCATTGTTATTTGCATGAGTCTGTTGATGTCATTCGAATGTGCTGTCTGCTAGTCAGAATATTAGAAAACTTCCCATTTATATAGTATGGTAATTAATTTTATTCTGGCCGTTCAAACCACTTTCCTTTAGTGTCCACAGACTTCTGATGATTCAGCCATCAATGTGGAAGAAGAGCTGGCAGCAGAGATGATGCTTCCGTTCGTTGGTGGGAATGAGGATGGACAGTCATGGATGTAGGGATCATCACTGAGGGTTCAACCAGCTTGGAGATCTCAGCAGAGCCTGCTGCTACCTGCTTGGACTAACTCATGGCTTGGACCTGAAGAACCCCCAAAACTCTAAAGAACACTGTTGAAGTTTTTCAACAGATGTTGTTGGAGTGGATGCTGGAAACCTGTCAAAAAAGGTGAAGAGACTGAAAACAGTGATGATGTAGTTGTCCGTTGGGTGGATGAACACAGATGAGGGTATCAGACTGATGTTCTGACAGTTTTAGTAGAGGAGACAACAGATGAGACTCATACTTGAGCCATGCGTGTCAGGCTAAACCAGACTGGACCCGCAGAAATGAGTGAGCTTCCTCTGGACAGAAACTTGGACCATCTATGTCTCCATTTAGTAAAACCATCTCCAGGTGTTGCCTGACTCTGATCACACCATCTGGTCATTAATGTCTTCTTTCTTGAATCATTCCTGTGCCACGAGGAGAAAAGTCTTGTTAGCCACAGAGCTGTGTAGCTGGTGAGCATCTCCAATGCAGTTCTGGGATAAGTGACTCCCATCCACATGGAGAAGTTCAAGGAGCATCAGTGTGGATGCTCCTCTGGACTAGTTTCATTTCTGTGGAGGACAGGTGGTTCCTGCAGAGCTGTTGGCCTTTCCTGTAACAGCTGTAGGTTATCTCCACATACTTCAGTGGTTCAGACAGGTGGACATGTTGCTGATAGAAAACAGGCCTCTGTTGTGATGGAGCTGCAGCTGCTGTGGAGAAATGTTTCAATGCACTTTGTAATTTACAAATGTTGCTGCTAGCTTGTGGAGATGTTAAATTAAATTTTCTGAAAAACAAAGCAGTCATGTTTTGTGAACTCTTGTTCATTTTGGTTTAGATATCAAACCTTTAAAAGAGTCAGTACAATATTTTTCAGTAAACCCTAAAAATGCAATTCTCCAAAATGTTTAGTTTACTCAGTTTTATTAGTGATTACTCAGGTTTTCCCACATGTTAACATATTTCAGTTACATTTACTCCATTCATGTGGTAGTTGAACCAAGTCAATTCAGATGGATTTAAGTTACCTGGATTTACTCATGTGACTGATCTGAAAGCTTTAACTCAATATTTAAGTGTAAAATGCTGCCCTGAATTAATGCAGCGT
Organism: Hirundichthys speculiger; assembly: GCA_018398805.1. Taxonomy (NCBI): domain Eukaryota; kingdom Metazoa; phylum Chordata; class Actinopteri; order Beloniformes; family Exocoetidae; genus Hirundichthys; species Hirundichthys speculiger. The sequence continues at coordinate 11,929 of JAGFBZ010000266.1, read as the reverse complement.
TTTAGTGAAGCTGGATTTCACAGGTAGATTTAAACCTGTCTAAATAAATGTTGACCAGTGTTTTACCAGTAAATGAGCTGTGGTTTGGATGAACACCTCCCTGAAATGAAGTAGTATTTGATGGTTTAAAGTGTCTCAGAAACTGGATCACATTCATGATGGTAGAGTTCAGAAATGTGCCGTTAATAGAGCAGGTTTATACACGTCCACAGCAGACTGGATTCAGGACAGTCAGTGTTTCTACCTGGAAATGTGAGACAGACTGGTCTCTGCTGGTCTTTACTGCAGTAAGACACAGAAACATGTGCTTTGATGCTGAGCTTTATTCACAACCAGTTTTAAACCTTCATGTTGACATCTGCTGGACTTGGGTGGTACTGACCTCTAGAGGTCATGTGATGGATTGACAGGTTGAGTCCCTGTGAGCCAGAGAGACTGGCAGCATCACCTGCTGACTACACAGACTGACTGCTCAGAGGAAAGGGTTCAAGTGGACAAACAGTGAAGCTTGGTTTCTCTTTGATTCAGGGACAATGCTGGCTAGTTGACCTCTAACCTCTGAGGCCCCCCACCCCATCCTGATGTTGACCAGGGGCTGCCTCACCAGCGATGTCCCCACCAGTGACATCCCCAAGGTTCCCACCAGGGACACCAGGGATGTCTCCTCCCGGGTCCCCATGGTCTCCTGTGCCTCCAGGGACCTCTACGTCGATGGGGGCTGTTGAGAGAAACCTCAGATTCAAACATCTTGAACTCACATCTTCAGTCATCAGGCTCCTAATTCATACTTCCTATACAACTGACTTCCACAAATCAGCCACTTGACCTGAACTGAGTCACTTTTCTGCTAAAAGACATGAAATGGAGCCACAACTCACACATACCGGTGGGGTGAATAATCACTAACTCCTGGTAAGTGTCCGTCACGGTGAGACAGACTGGTTCCAGCAGACAACAGGACCACCAGCAGGATCCAGGGCAGGAGACGCATCTGCAGGTTCCAGGAGGAGAAAACATGTTGACCTCACAGTCAGACAGCAACAAAGCAGTCATCTCCAGATACTAGAGGAATGAGTGCTCCTCACCTTCTCTGCTGCTTCTAGACTGATTCCAGACTGAATTCAGCTCTGAACCACCTGTTCAGATGGAGGACGGTTTCAGGTCTTCACAGGGCTGATGTGGAGGAGACCAGGAGGCTTTTATTGGTGGATGACACTGAGGAGAGGTGGGAACCAGCTCTTGTTGCAGCTCTGAAGGTGACAAATGAAGAAAGAAACCAGAAAGATCTTCTCTAATTCACTGAAACATCAGTATTTGTGCTCATCTACAACAGATCATTTCACAAAGTTCACCACTGTCACAGGTTTTAGAGAGGACCCAAATACAGGAGATCACAACAACAAAGTCTCTATTGTATCCAAGAAAAACCAAATAAACCTGCGCAGAGAGGAAACCAGACAAACCAGGAGAGTGAGACACCACACTGACCAGGAGAGTAGAACAACAGATGATCCAGCTACTGAAAGGAGAAAAGACAAGACTTAAATACACAAAGGAACAAACGAGAAGGCAGGTGCAAACCATCAGGGGATTAACAGAAGAACTGTGAGGGAGAACACCACAAAGACAAGACACACCTTCAAAGTAAAACAGGAAACAAAGTTAACTGAAGACAAGGAGGTCAAGAACAATCAACCAAACCCAGAAAACAAAGAAGGCCTGACATGGCCAACCCAAACCATGACAGTTGGACCGTTACAGTATCAGAACCTGAAGCAGAACCCTGGAAACAGGAGAACATGCTCCCTTCAGCCAATCAACAATAATGAGTAGAAATCCAGACTCAATGTTTCTGTCAGCAGTGGAGGAGAGAAATCAGAGATATTGTAAATAAATGTAAAAACCAGGTGTCAGCTGACTGTGATGGTACAGACATGGAAACAGTCTAAAAGGTTATTGAGGCAGTTGTTCAGCCACTGACAGACATCTGGAATCTGTCATTCAGAACCGGAACATTTCCAAAAGAAATGAAAACTGTAAAAGTCATCCCACGATACAAAACTGGAGACAGACACCAGTTCACCAACTACAGGCCTGTTTCTCTGCTCCCACAGTTTTACAACATTTTAGAACAACTATTTATTTACAGATTGGACAAATTTATCAACAAACACAAAAACTGCTTTCTGAAAGCCAATATGGATTTAGATCTCAAAAGATCCACATCATTGTCAGTCCTGGAATTAATAGAAGAAATCACCAGCTCCATAGATAAAAAACACATTTACAGTTGGAGTCTTTATTGATCTAAAAAAAAAAAACGTTTGATACAATAAATCATGATATATTAATAAAAAAATTGGAGCGTTATGGTATTAGGGGAGTGGTTTTACACTAGATGAAAAGATTATTTGAGCAACAGGCAGCAGTTTGTGAAAATAGGTGACTTTCAGTCATCATGCTTGAACGTTGGTTGTGGTGTCCCCCAGGGGTCAGTATTGGGGTGTTAACTCTTTATTCTATACATAAATGACATATGTAAAGTCTCAAAAGTATTAAAATTTGTTCTGTTTGCTGATGACACTAATATTTTCAGTGATGGGAGAATTTAAAGCAGCTTATGGAGGAAATCACCTCAGAATTGAACAAATTAAAAAGTGGTTGGATTTAAATAGGCTATCACAGTCTGGGCAGAGATGCGAGTGATGGTCCTGGCCCACCCTCTTAAGGGGAACAAAGCAGCTGATATTGAAGTGATGATGAAATGGTGAGGCCTGATACTCAGGTCCTGAAGGCAGCGAGGACCCATAGGGGCTGTGGTGAGTCCTGCTTGCCAATACGACGGGGTTGTGAAACTACTAACCCCGACCTCAGACTTGGATTGTGTCCTGGTTAAAACTAACTCTAGAGCAGCCCCTTGGCAGATGGCAGAGGAGCTGAAGAGACAAGCCCAGGAGTACCGAGATAGGTTAGCCCAGGGCTCAGGGCAGAGCGTGATCTTAGGTACCGGCCTAGATGAGGTAGACGAGGATTCTGAGGTACAGAGCTATGCCTCCGAGCCCGCACCTAACCTGCTGATGGATGTCGGGTCGGTGGATAACAGAGGGGCTGAAGATCCATGGGAAAAGACTAGGGATCTGCCAGAAATGGCTCGGAGTCAGACAAAGGAAGAGAAACCACCTGACCCAGGCCTCAGTTCGGAGGAAGAGTTGGATGAACAGCAGAGGCTGCCCGACTTTGTCGACCACCCATCCACACCATTGATATGGGGTTGTGTAAAAGGGATGGACCGGGATTTTCGCCCATTGCAGCTCGGGGAAGGACCTCACAAGAGCCGAGGAGATACAGAGGAGGAGGACCAGGGTGGTGACGAGCTCTCAGCGGGGTCACAACCACCTAGAAAGCGGACCGTAAAAAGGGACTCATCCGAATCACCACCACCAAAAGAACGACCAGAAAGTATAGCAGTGGAATCCCCAGGGTTGAAACCCAACTTGGCCCTCCTTTTCCCTCATAGAAGGGATCGCCTCGGACCTTGAAATGGTGCCCCCGGAGGCGAAGAGGGTGACCTTAAGGAATGGAGCCCGGGCCTATAGCTACGTAGGGAGCATCAGGGGGGTCGGCAGTGATGCCCTGATAGTTTTTACCGATGCTAAAGGGGCGCCCCACCATACTGAGGTGAGAGATCAGCCATGGAAGGCTGGAGAGGGCTATAGGAAGTCAGGCGGCTCGATATGACCCGAACGGGGGTAGGCATGGCAAGTGGGGGACGTCTGCCCCATTATGCTATAATTCATGTGAGAATTGACCGATATCAGGGAAGTCCAGGGATGAAGGAGTATCTGCCGGTGATGATAGAGGCCCTGGACCAGGGTCTGGGGAAGGCGAAGGAGATAGCAGCAAGAAGGGTGATGATAAGCATTAATGGGTTGAGACTGGAAAATGTGTCCAGGGGAGTAGCCAAGATGGCGGCGGTTGCGGCGATGCGGATGGATGCGGCTAGGTGTCACATGGCAGACCGGATCGAGGAGTATGTGATCCAAACCTCCCCAGAGGATGAAGAGACCAGGAGACGACAAGCACTGGCAGCCATGATAGGGATGCGGGGGTTTGGAGGTGCAGCGCCAACCCGAGGAATGACACCGGAGTCCCAGGGAAGGCTCGAAGAAGTCGGACCCGGAGCCCCTGCACCACGACAAGAGGAGTTTCTCTCCATGGGGGAAGACTCGCTGAGGGCCCCGCTTGCCACGATGAGAATTTGGGGAGCCGAAGGGAAGAGCGTGACAGCGAAGACTTCACCAGAGGTGGAGATTGCGACGGTAAGTCCTCGGCAGGGGCAACCACCACCATCGGGGAACCTACTGCGGACAGGCCCGGTGGAGGACTCGGAGGGAGGAGAAGAGGAAGAGTCAGATGTGGCCAGCTTGTGTTCCCTGGCTGAGGAGAGGTGTGAGATTCCGAGGGAATTGAAAATGGCGAGACGCAAGGGAAAGAAGAAGCCGGTGGATTTTGCCAATGTGAAGGTGGTAACCGCGAGAATGAATGGCCGTGACCTGAGTTAGGGAACCATAAAGACCAGAGACGCCAGGCAGGCGTACACTCCAGAGGTCGGCCAGCAAAGGTAAGACCTTCCATGGAAGTGGGCCGAGGATGGCAGCGTTGACGAGGGCCATGGCCGCATTGACAGGGGCCATGGGCGTGTTGAGAGGGCCACGGCTGCATTGACAGGGCCACGGGTGAATTGACGGGGGCCATGGATGCGTTGACGGGGCCATGGGTGTATTGACGGGGGCCACAGGTGAATTGACGGGGGCCATGTCTGTGTTGCCGGGACCACAGCCGCGTTGACAGAGGCCATGGCGGCGTTGATGGGGGCCATGAGTGAATTGACAGGGGCCACAAGTGTGTTGAAGGGGCAACGGGCCCATTTACGGGGCCACGGGTGCATTGACGGGGGTCACGGGTGCATTGACGGGGGCCATGGCTGTGTTGATGGGGGCCACGGCTGCATTGATGGGGGCCACAGGTGTGTTGATGGGGGCTACGACCGCGTTGAGGGGGCCATGGCTGCATTGACGGGTGCCACGGGTGTGTTGACGGGGGCCACGGCTGCATTGACGGGGGCCACAGGTGCGTTGACGGGGCCACGGGCGCGGTGACGGAGGCCACAGGTGAATTGACGGGGGCCATGTCTGTGTTATCGGGACCACGGCCGCATTGACAGAGGCCATGGCGGTGTTGATGGGGGCCATGGGTGAATTGACAGGGGCCACAAGTGTGTTGAAGGGGCCACGTGCCCATTGACGGGGCCACGGCTGCATTGACGGGGGCCACGGGTGCATTGACGAGGCCATGGCTGTGTTGATGGGGGCCATGGGTGAATTGACAGGGGCCACAAGTGTGTTGAAGGGGCCACGGGCCCATTGACGGGGCCAAGGCTGCATTAACGGGGGCCACGGGTGCATTGACGAGGCCATGGCTGTGTTGATGGGGGCCACGGCTGCATTGATGGGGGCCACAGGTGTGTTGACGGGGGCTACGACCGCGTTGAGGGGGCCATGTCTGCATTGACGGGTGCCACGGGTGTGTTGACGGGGGCCACGGCTGCATTGACGGGTCACAGGTGCGTTGACGGGGCCACGGGCGCGGTGACGGAGGCCACAGGTGTGTTAACGGGGGCCATGTCTGTGTTATCGGGACCACGGCCGCATTGACAGAGGCCATAGCGGTGTTGATGTGGGCCATGGGTAAATTGACAGGGGCCACAAGTGTGTTAAAGGGGCCACGTGCCCATTGACGGGGCTACGGCTGCATTGACGGGGGCCACGGGTGCATTGACGAGGCCATGGCTGTGTTGATGGGGGCCAAGGCTGCATTGACGGGGGCCACAGGTGTGTTGACGGGGGCTACGACCGCGTTGAGGGGGCCATGTCTGCATTGATGGGTGCCACGGGTGTGTTGACGGGGGCCACAGCTGCATTGATGGGGGCCACGGGTGTGTTGACGGGGGCCACGGCAGCATTGACGGGGGCCACAGGTGTGTTGACGGGGGCCACGGGTGAATTTATGGGGGCCATGGCTGCGTTGACAGAGGCCATGGCGTCGTTGATGGGGGCCATGAGTGAATTGACAGGCGCCACGGGCCCATTGACGGGGCCACGGGTGCATTGACGGGGGCCACGGGTGCATTGACGGGGGCCATGGCTGTGTTGATGGGGGCCACGGCTGCATTGATGGGGGCCACGACCGCGTTGAGGGGGACACGGCCGCGTTGACAGAGGCCATGGCGGCGTTGATGGGGGCCACTGGTGAATTGACAGGGGCCACAGGTGTGTTGAAGGGGCCACGGGCCCATTGACGGGGCCACGGCTGCATTGACGGGGGCCACAGGTGTGTTGACGGGGGCTACGACCACATTGAGGGGGCCATGGCTGCATTGACGGGTGCCACGGGTGTGTTGACGGGGGCCACGGCTGCATTGACGGGGGACACAGGTGCGTTGATGGGGCCATGGGAGCGGTGACGGAGGCCACAGGTGAATTTACGGGGGCCACGGGTGAATTGACAGGGGCCATGTCTGTGTTACCGGGACCACGGACGCATTGACAGAGGCCATGGCGGCGTTGAGGGGGGCCATGCGTGAATTGACAGGGGCCACAAGTGTGTTGAAGGGGCCACGGCTGCATTGACGGGAACCACGGGTGCGTTGACGAGGCCATGGCTGTGTTGATGGGGGCCACGGCTGCATTGACGGGGGCCACAGGTGTGTTGATGGGGGCTACGACCGCGTTGAGGGGGCCATGTCTGCATTGACGGGTGCCACGGGTGTGTTGACGGGGGCCACGGCTGCATTGACGGGGGCCACAGGTGTGTTGACGGGGGCTACAACCGCGTTGAGGGGGACACGGCCGCGTTGACAGAGGCCATGGCGGCGTTGATGGGGGCCACGGGTGAATTGACAGGGGCCACAGGTGTGTTGAAGGGGCCACGGGCCCATTGACGGGGCCACGGCTGCATTGACGGGGGCCACGGGCGCATTGACAGGGGCCATGGCTGTGTTGATGGGGGCCACGGCTGCATTGATGGGGGCTACGTTGAGGGGGCCATGGCTGAATTGACGTGGGCCACAGGTGTTGACGGGGGCCACGGAATGGGGGCCACGGGTGCATTGACGGGGGCCATGGCTGTGTTGATGGGGGCCACGGCTGCATTGACGGGGGCCACAGGTGTGTTGACGGGGGCTACGACCACATTGAGGGGGCAATGGCTGCATTGACGGGGGCCACAGGTGCGTTGACGAGGCCATGGCTGTGTTGACGGGGGCCACGGCTGCATTGAAGGGGGCCACAGGTGTGTTGACAGGGGCTACGACCGCGTTGTGGGGGCCATGTCTGCATTGACGGGTGCCACGGGTGTGTTGACGGGGGCCACGGCTGCATTGACGGGGGCCACAGGTGTGTTGACGGGGGCTACAACCGCGTTGAGGGGGACACAGCCGCGTTGACAGAGGCCATGGCGGCGTTGATGGGGGCCACGGGTGAATTGACAGGGGCCACAGGTGTGTTGAAGGGGCCACGGGCCCATTGACGGGGCCACGGCTGCATTGATGGGGGCCACGGGCGCATTGACAGGGGCCATGGCTGTGTTGATGGGGGCCACGGCTGCATTGATGGGGGCTACGACCGCGTTGAGGGGGCCATGGCTGCATTGACGTGGGCCACAGGTGCGTTGACGGGGGCCACGGCTGAATTGATGAGGCCACGGGTGCATTGACGGGGGCCATGGCTGTGTTGATGGGGGCCACGGCTGCATTGACAGGGGCCACAGGTGTGTTGACGGGGGCTACGACCACATTGAGGGGGCTATTGCTGCATTGACGGGTGCCACGGGTGTGTTGACGGGGGCCAGGGCTGCATTGACGGGGGCCACAGGTGTGTTGACGGGGCCTACGACCACCCATGGGCATTGACAGGGGCCATGGCTGTGTTGATGGGGGCCACGGCTGCATTGATGGGGGCTACGACCGCATTGAGGGGGCCATGGCTGCATTGACGTGGGCCACAGGTGCGTTGACGGGGGCCACGGCTGAATAGTTGGGGCCACGGCTGCGTTGACGGGGGCCACAGGTGAATTGACGGGGCCACGACCGCGTTCAGGGGGCCACGTTGACGGGGGGCACGTTGATGGGGGGCACAGCGGATTAAACTGAATTTCAACCTGACAATCAGTAATTTTGTCCAAATATTCCTCACAGAAGCCAAACATGAAATATCAGCTGGCTGTGGGTTTGTGGTTCGGACCGCGTCGGACTTTTACAGTTGGGGGTCTGGCTGTATTTTGGGCTTCTATTAGCTGACTAGTCCTGTCCCAGGGACCGAGGTACTTTTTTTGTGATGAGGTGGTGTTCTCGTCAAAGAAAGAACGTGTTTGTGGTTTTTCTGTCTTGGAGCAGTGTGAGGGCCTTTAGTTCACTAAATGAGGCATTTTAAATGACAGTTGTGGAACAGCTCTGCAGCGAATGTGGTCTCGGTGGACGTTTCAGCCAATGTCTCTTTTTCTCCGTATTTGGACTTCAAGAGCATAATAAAGGGAAACAATATTTCTAAAGTGTAAATAATATTGTAAAATGCACTGGCAAAGAGAAGTTGCCACGTCGTCGTGCAGTTCAGAGTGACTTGTATGTTTGGTTGTTATGGAATGAAATTTCATGGGTTTAAGAGTTTTATCATGCATTCAACATATTTTCAAAATCTGCTTTACAGCATTGAAATGAACTGTTTAAGAAGAGTGGAGAGGGAACTTGTTCTGCTTTAATAGTAGTAAAGCATACTCCATATTCTTTTCAGTTATAGATATTATAAATATTGACTATACCTCTCAACTTGCCGTCAGAGATTTTCATCAGGCTCACTCTGAGTTTTTCTTCTGTAGGTTACAGAAAAACTGTTGGAGCTGCAGAAATGCACAAATGAAGAAGAAACCTAGAAGGAGGACAGGCTACGCTTGAACCCAGACCACCACCAGCTTGTTGGAGGATCTTTGTCCTGTGAGCTACTGCTGCCCCCCATCTAACAAAGCTGACGGTGTTTTTGAAGGATAATGCAAGCTCTACAAGTCTGTGGCAACATCAAAGGGGGGGGGACTTCAGAAACCCCATCGACTGAAACATGGACATTTGGAGCGGCTCCATGTAACCAAATGTGTTCCACAGCAGTCTACAGCATCTTATTTCACTGCTCGATTGAATGCTGCCCAATTGGTCAATTGCTTCGTTCTTTCATTATTTCTGCATAATCTCCAGCTAACTGAACGTGATTAGCCTACAGCTTCACATATCAGTGCTTGTAGAAAGATGATTATGTCTCTGATCAGCTCTGTCTTGACCTTCAGGCCAAACGGTTTGATTCCCATGTTGATAGATGGCAAAACCAGCCACAGCTCCAATGGCCCTCTCATCATTTCCCAGAGGAAGTTTATTAGTTATCATTGTTATTTGCATGAGTCTGTTGATATCATTCAAATGTGCTGTCTGCTAGTCAGAATATTAGAAAACCTACCATTTATATAGTATGGTAATTCATTTTATTCTGGCCATTCAAACCACTTTCCTTTAGTGTCCACAGACTTCTGATGATTCAGCCATCAATGTGGAAGAAGAGCTGGCAGCAGAGATGATGCTTCTGTTCGTTGGTAGGAATGAGGATGGACAGTTTGATAATAATCAAAATTAGAGATGAGATCGGCCAGACCCAGCTGTCGGGCTGTGGACGTCCCTGCTTCGTTGATTTCTTCCGTTTCTGATTGACTCTGACTGTTTTCTCCTGTGGGCCTCTCTGAGTTGACCTCAACTATCAGTAAAGCTAACCATCTACATGTCTGTTGATCCCATCCCAACTCGACTGTTCAAGGATGTTATATCCTCTATTGGTATATCAATTTTGGATCAGATTAACCTATCTCTACAATTAGGATATGTGCCACAGGTTTTTAAAGTTGCAGTCATTAAACCTTTGCTCAAGAAACCATCCCTTGACCCGGACATCTTGGCAAACTATAGACCAATATCCAACCTTCCATTTATCTCTAAAATTCTGGAAAAAATAGTTGCTAGCCAGTTAGGAGAACACCTGCATAGAAATGATCTATTTGAGGGCTTTCAGTCAGGGTTTAGAACTCATCATAGCACAGAAAACTGCACTGATTAGAGTCTCCAACGACCTCCTCATGCCTCAGACAATGGATTAGTTTCTGTCCTTGTTCTGCTGGACCTCAGTGCTGCTTTTGATACTGTGATCACGGCCTTTTGCTGTACAGATTAGAGCACACTGTGGGATTAAAGGGACAGCATTAGGCTGGTTTAAGTCATACCATCTGACAGGTTCCAGTTCGTCCATGTAATGACGTTTCTTCTACACGGACTAGGGTCTGCTATGGCGTCCCACAGGGTTCAGTTCTGGGCCAATCCTTTTCACTTATACATGTTGCCCTTGGGAAAAATTATCCAGAGCCATGGCATAAACTTTCATTGCTACGCTGATGATACGCAGCTGTACTTATCTATGAAAACCAGAGGAAACAAACCTTTGGCTAAACTTCAAGGGTGTCTTAATGATATTAAATCCTGGATGTCCTCTAACTTTTTGCTTCTAAACTCGGATAAAACAGAGGTTATTGTCTTTGGTCCCAAACACCTGAGGAATGGATTGACTGGATTTACGCTGGCTTCCAGCACAGTTGCGAAAAACCTTGGAGTTATTTTTGATCAGGATATGTCATTTAAGCAGCATATTAATCAGGTTTGCAAGTCTACCTTTTTTCATCTCCGAAATATTGCCAAGATTAGGAGCATCCTCTCCCAGGGTGATGCCGAAAAATAATTCACGCGTTTGTTAGCTCTAGACTGGATTACTGTAATGCGCTGTAGCAGGATGTCCGAAAAGCTCGCTAAATAGCCTTAACTGATCCAGAACGCGCAGCGAGGGTGACAGGAATCCGTAAGCGAGATCACATCTCTCCCGTGTTAGCCTCCTCCATTGGCTTCCCGTGAAATTAGAATTGAGTTTAAATTCTGCTTCTCGCATATAAGGCCCTTAATGGCCTAGCTCCACGCTATTTACAAGACTTGATAGCTCGTTATGCTCCTAATAGAGCTCTCCGCTCTCAGATGCAGGATTACTCGTCGTTCCTAGAATATCTAAAAGTAGGTTTGGAGGACGGGCCTTCTGCTACCAGGCACTTTTTTATGGACCCAGCTACCAGTTTGGGTTAAGGAGGCTGATACTATCTCCATTTTTAAAACTAAATTGAAAACATTTCTGTTCAGTAAAGCCTACAGTTAGTCTAATCTATAGTGTGTAGGGGCTAATAGTTATAGCCATAGTTGTAGTAGCTAAGATTAGAGTAAACTCGTCTTAATCACAGCTTCGTCATAGCTATGCTGCTATAGGCCTACGCTACAGGGGGACACCAACATGATCTGCTGAGTGGTGTCTCCACTGCTCTTCTCCTTTTTTTCCCTTTTCCTCCCTTCCTCCTCCTCAGCTCATTTATATTATTTGGGAGCACCCTGTTACTGAAACTGTGCTCCATTTTCTTTGCTTTCCTGTGTTTTGTTGTGCTGTTTCTGCCCCCTTTCTTTCTGTGTATTTGCAGGCCAGTTTCCTGGGTTTCATGCTGACTTGCAGTTCCATCCACTGTCCATCCCGGGGTTCCTCCACTTGTGTTTGGGTACCGACTGGAGTGGTGATCGGCGACCTGGTCCTCTGGCCATCTCATCCCAGTGCTGCTGCCTCCATCTGTTTATGTTTAGATGGTCATTGTATTTAGTCATTTGTGTCTTCCTCTCTCTGTCCTCCATCCTCTCTTCCCTGTCTCCTCTTTTCTTTTTTCTTTCTCTACCCGGCTGGCCTTCGGCAGGAAGGTCCCCATA